>CAMZMU010000055.1:3704087-3828751 GCA_947311845.1 Poa pratensis
AGAGGAAGGATTTCGAGCAAGGTAGCTTTGGGTGAGAGCTGAGCAGAGCTAGGGTGGCGGTATTATAGGCGGCCGGTGGGCATTTGCAAATCCCCAACAGTGCTTCAATGCATTATTGCACGGAGATCTCTAGGAGTCATATACTGTATGGATGTGGACCACGTTTAGATGGCCTTCGATGCAAGCAAAAAGATTGGGTGCCAAAAGTGATCGCACAGACGGACGCTCAAGCAAAAGATATATGATTGCACGGAAGCCTCCAGCAGTGGGTATATGGAGAACTCAGTAGCTCGAACGCAGCATGATTGCACGGACGATCTACAGCAGTCTTCACGTGCTGCCACGCATGTGCTAGTAGGCACATGCTTCCATATATACCAGACGAGCTTGTGAGTGCCGGTCTGATTATCTGCTATCGATCCTACTTTTTTGGCGGGTCTGATGGGCAGTTTGTACTGTCTACGGAATGAAGTTTGCACATTATCCAAGTAATTTGTGCAAATTGGATGTCACATAGAAGATCTATTTCTTGTAGATCGAAAACGGACACCTATTGGGCGGACAGAGAACATATCCGTTTTGGCACTTTTGTCCAATTTTAGATATATGCCTATTTGGCATATAAATTTAACACACAAATAAATTATAAAACAATTCGAACATTTAAATGAAAGAGTTTACACAATAATTCAAATTGAAATTTCTTAAAAAATAGATAAATTATCCAACACAAGCCATTAGTGTGAGAACTACTACTTGTTTGTGAATCCACATATGCTCATCCAGATTATCTTAGAGTTACTGATGAACGCCTGTGTCACGGAGTGGATTGCATCTCGAGGTAATTTGAACTCGGGCGTAGCGCATGCTCGTGCTCAATCAGAGGGGTCCATGAATTCCACTAGATCAGTGACTTGAATAATGCACCTCTTCCACGTACGCTCTTGTCCTGCATGACGACACAACCAGTAATGGCCTTTCACATTGTGTCATATCCAGTGTTCTAGCGGAATTCACGTGATTTTGTTTTACTAAAATTTGTGCAATCAAACCACCAAATACATTATGTGAGGACAAGGATGAGGTGGAGCTTGAAGCGTTGGAGGAGGTGCGAACGACCGACGAATCTGCCAGCCATACTAGCTAGAGACGAGGAGGAAACCAACGCTCGAGCTTAGATTGAGCCTGCTTGGACTCGCATCGCGGCGGCTTGCGGATAGTTCCTTCCGCCGCCCGAGCTCTCCTTCGGCGCCGAGAAAGCAACTGAAAATATGGTGGCACGTCGTTCGGCTTCGGCGAGGTCATAAAGTGGTGACAACTGGTAGCGGTTAGCGGTGTAGGGAGAGACAATCGTCGAGGTGGGGGGAAATGAGTTTGACGGCTAACTGTTAGACCAAGACCGAATGGAGACAGACACTGGACAATGTCCGTTTAACCCCAAACCAGACCCAAAGTTAGAGCCGTCAACATACCAAAGACGAACAACTTCTCCATTTGGACGTGCATTTTGTCCACCATTGGAGTGCCCTTTGTGGAGATAGTGTATAGTGTTAGCTGGATGTGAGTAACATGCAGAAGGCGATCTTATGCAGTGGCTCTAGAGACTGTTCAAAAAACTCATAATTTACCTTGATGTTCGCTTTTTTTTTTTTTTTTTTGCCGGAGGGTGCGAGTTGAACGCGGCATGATTGCCGAATCTGCAGCAGTCTTGAAGTGCTGCCGTCTACGTACTAGGAGGCACATGCGTGTGCCAGACATGCCTTGTGGAGCGACAAGCTTGTGAAGTTGTGAATGTGAACCGATAAGATTGCCAGGGCATGCGCGTGGAGGCAGTGGACGACATCAAGGCCGGCCTTCTTGATGAATCCCAGCTCCCAGGTTCTCGACCGGCCGGATGGCACCAAGAAGAAAATAAAGGCGGCCAAGAAGGCGACGGCAACATCTGCCACCTTCCTCCGAAACCCGATCGACTCCTATATTAAAGAGTGTAATTGTATAAGCTCGGCCTGCTTGATGCACGCCTCGAGATCGATCCTCCTCTATATATGCAGATTACATGGGACGACTTGGTGTCCAAGTTGGTTTACATGATTGCTTTACAAGTAAACGTCCTAACAACAAACTAGGTAGGCAATATGTGATGCTCTTGGTTTGGTATCCGTAACACGCCCCCACAGTCTGAACTTGGTGCACCACCTATGTGAAGACTGGACTTGAATTTTGAAGAGCTTGTAGGAACATAAAGCACTCATAAAGCACCAAGAGCAACTTTCTCGCGCACAAAATGTATGTCCAGCTCGATGTGCTTGTCCATGATGTTGGACTGGATTGGCCGAGAGATAGACAGCGCTGACATTATCACAGTAAACAATCGTGGCAGTGTTATTGTGTTGCCGTAGTTCATCGAGTAAACTCCGTATCCAGCATGTCTCGGTAACTACAGTGGCAACTGCACGATATTCAGCTTCCGCACTGTAGCGAGAAACGGTTGGTTGCCGTCGAGATGACCAAGAAATGAGATTGTCACCCAAAAACACACAGTATCCGACATAGACCGGCGAGTATCAGGGCATCCTGCCCAATCAACATACAAGTAGGCAACCAGGGAATGAGAAGATGTGGAGGTTAGTGTGAGACAGTGATCGAGTGTGCCTTTGAGATAGCAAAGGATGCGTTTGATGAGGGGAGAAGATGTGGCTCACGCGGATCATGCATATGAAGACACACTTGTTGGACAGCATAAGACAGATCAGATCGTGTGAGAGTTATGTACTGTAAAGCTCGACCAGACTGCGATAGAAGGATGGGTCGTCGACAGGAGAACGTGCAAAAGCTGGTAGTTTTGATTTTGTGTCGATGGGTGTTGGTGAGGGATTGCATTCGCTCATGCTGGCACGAGAGAGCACTTCAAGGATGTAACTGTCTCTGGGAAAGATGGAGACTGTGGAGATCGTGTGATAGAAATGCCGAGGAAGTGATGGAGAGGACCGAGATCCTTCATGGCGAATTCTTTGCTAAACACTAGTAGAAACAGGGCTTCCATCCGGAGCTTTTGGCCGGCCAATTTGAACCGGACTAATGGGAGCATTAGTCCTGATTCCAGCGGCGAGGAGGCCGGCCAGCACCAGTCCCGGTTCGTAGGGACCTTTAGTCCCGGTTGGTAATACCAACCGGGACTAAAGGGGTGTGGCAGGCGGCCGCAGAGGTGGGTCCCAGCGCGAGCACATGTAGTACCGGTTCGTATCACAAACAAACGGTACTAAAGATGGACCTTTAGTACCGGTTCGTGATACGAACCGGTACTAAAGGTTTCCCATATCATCTCCTACCCGAGCTGCCGTCCCATTTTTCCTGCTCGAGAGCACACTTTTTTGCTCTCTGTTTCCTCTCCCGAGTTCGAGTTCATCCCCATTTTTCTCCACCATTGTCAAGATTGGAGGCACTCATCTATCCAAGGGTTAGCAACTTCATCCTCTCTTCCGCCATTGCAAGTTTAGCTCATTTCATTGCTAGTTTAGCTCATATCATTTTTTAGTGCTAGCTAGGTGTTTGATGAAATGCCTAAGTTAGGGAGTTCATTTGTTTTATATGCAATTTGAGCTCAAATTAAATTATGATTTGTGGGTTTTAGTGCCGTCCGTCCCCTTCCTCACCGCCGTCGATCGCCCCGCCGCCCGTCGCCGGCACCACCTTGGTGAGCCTTTGTTCTTATTTAAAAAAAATTCTTTTTGTATGATTTTACATAGTTACTTGTATGATTGTTTGTTATATGTATAGTGTCATGGTTTTGATATCCGTCCCCGTCGGCCTCGTCCAGTCTATGATTCGGCTGTGGAATTTATCTTTTATAACTATTTGTTTCATTTTCGTGTTTATGACAATTAATTACGTCGACCAACTTGACATAGATTTTTATCTGGGAGGTAGTGGAACCGGAAATTCCAATCGACCCTCTTGTAAAGATGTTAAATTTAGTTGAAAAAGAAAATGATGACTTGAAAGAAGAATTGAAGAAAAATTGAAAAGAACTGAAGAAGAGAAGATGAAATTGGAGTTGTATCTTGCCGATGTCGTCGATGATCACAAGATCAAGATGGATGCAATGCGATTGAATATTAGAAAGATTAGAAAATATGCAATTAATAAAGAGGCATGGTATCATTATGTTGGGGGTCAATGGTTACCTTAGTTGCGATTTTGATTGCATTTGTTGTTGCATTTAAATGCATTAATTAGATAGTTGTATGTCAGTTTCAATGTATGTTTTAGTGAACTATGTATTACATTTGGTCACTACTCTACTTTGGTTTTAATGTGATGAACTTTTATTAATTAATGTGGTCACTATTATATATTCATGATGTAGTGTAATGGTTTTTATATATTTATATAATGCAGATGAGCCGAAATGGATGTACGGTGACCGACGCTGTCCCGACTTTATTAATGGCATGCATAATTTTCTCCGCGTGGCTTGAGACAAACAAGGGCCGAATGATTTTATTTCTTGTCCATGTAGTGCCTGTAAGAATACGTAGGATTACTCTACCTCAAAAACATTCACGTCCACTGTTGCAGTCCGGTTTCATGTCGGCTATAATTGTTGGATCAAGCACGGGGAAAGAGGGGTTATAATGGAAGACAATGAAGAAGAGGATAATGACAACTATCCTATGTTCACTGAACACGGTGGTACTACAATGGGGGGAAGACGAAGCTGAAGAATAGCCCATTGTTGATGAGCCCGATGATGATCTTCGTCGGAACATTCTTGATGCACAGATAAACTGCGGAAGTGAAAACGAGAGATTGAAGTTGGAGAGCATGTTAGAGGATCACAAAAATTGTTGTACCCAAATTGCGAAGATGGCCAGAAAAAGCTGGGTACCACACTGGAATTGCTGCAATATAAGGCAGAGAATGTTCTATTGACAAGGGATTTGAAAATTTGCTGAAAATAATAAAGAAGATGCTTCCAAGGGATAACGTATTGCCCCCCCCCCCGTACGTACGAAGCAAAAAGGTTGTCTGCCCTCTAGGATTAGAGGTGCAGAAGATACATGCATGTTCAATGACTGCATCCTCTACCGCGGTGAGGAGTACGAGAATTTAAATGCATGCCCGGTATGCGGTATAAGATCAGGCGAGATGACCCTGGTGATGTTGAGGGCGAGCCACGCCCCAGGAAGAGGTTGCTGCCAAGGTGATGTGGTATGCTCCTATAATACCACGGTTGAAACATTTGATCCAAAACAAAGAGCATGCCAAGTTGTTGCGATGGCACAAAGAAGACCGTAAGAAAGACGTGATGCTGAAACACTGCTGATGGGTCGCAGTGGAGAAAAATCGACAGATTCTTCCCGACCTTTGCACGTGACGCAAGGAAATTAAGGTTTGGTCTAAGTACAGATGGCTTTAATCCTTTTGGAGAGCAGAGCTCCAGTCATAGCACCTGGCCTGTGACTCTATGTATCTATAACCTTCCTCCTTGGTTGTGCATGAAACGAAAGTTCATTATGATGCCAGTGCTCATCCAAGGCCTGAAGCAACCCGGCAACGACATTGATGTGTACCTGAGGCCATTGGTTGAAGAACTTTTACAGTTGTGGCGTGAAGAAGACTATGAGCACAAACAGGAGGAATTTGACCTACGAGCGTTGTTGTTTGTAACCATCAATGATTGACCTGCTCTTAATAACATTTCAGGACAGTCAAACAAGGGATACGATGCATGCACGCACTGTTTAGGTGAGACTGAAAGTATATATTTGGCAAACAAGAATGTGTATCTGGGGCATCGTCGATTTCTTCCAAACAAGCATCCTGTAAGAAAGAAAGGCAAGCATTTCAAAGGTGAGGCAGATCACCAGACGAAGCCTACCTGACCTACTGGTGTTGATATATATGACATGGTCAAGGATTTAAAAGTAATCATTGGAAAGGGTCCTGGCGGACAATCTATTCCGAATGACGCCGACGGACACGTACCCATGTGGAAGAAGAAATCTATATTTTGGGAGCTACCCTATTGGAAAATTCTAGAGGTTTGCTCTGCAATCAACGTGATGCACATGACAAAAATCTTTGCGTCAACCTGCTAAGCTTCTTGGGCGTGTATGGGAAGACGAAAGATACACCGGATGCACGGCTGCACCAGCAACGTATGCACGAATGAGACGACCTGAATCCAGAAAAGTATCAAGCTCCTGTCAGCTACGCTCTTACCAAAGAAGAGGAGGAAATCTTTTTTGAAGTTCTGAGAGGTATCAAGGTCCCATCTGGCTTCTCGTCGAATATAAGGTAATAAAAACATGGCAGAAAAAAAGTTCCAAAACCTAAAGTCTCATGACTGCCACATGATTATGACACAATTACTTCTGGTTTCATTGAGGGGGCTTCTACCGGAAAATGTCCGAGTACCCATTGTGAAGCTATGTGCATTTCTCAATGCAATTTCTCAGAAGGTGATCAATCCAGTAACTCTACCAAGTTTACAGAAGAATGTGGTCCAATGTCTTGTCAGATTCGAGTTGGTGTTCGCATCATCCTTCTTCAATATTATGACGCACTTCATAGTTCACCTAGTCGAAGAGATTTCCATTCTCGGTCCTGTATTTCTACACAATATGTTCCCCTTTGAGAGGTTCATGGGAGTCTTAAAGAAATACGTTCATAACCGTGCTAGGCCAGAAGGAAGCATCTCCAAGGGCTATGGAACAGAGGAGGTCATTGAGTTTTGTGTTGACTTTATTCCTGACCTTAAGCCGATCGGTGTTTCTCAATCGCGCCATGAGGGAGACTGTGTGGAAAAGGCACGCTAGGAAAGAAAGCAACAACATGTATGGACGGGCATTCTTTCACTCAAGCACACTACACAGTTCTACAAATTCTAACTTGGTGGCTCCGTATATCAATGAACACATGAATATTTTACGCTCCAAATACCCGGAGCAGCCTAAAGATTGGATTCAAGGAAAACACATGGAGACTTTCGACGGTTGGTTGCAAACACGTCTCATTAGTAGCACCACTGTTGGAGAAGAGCTATACTTGTTGGCCAAGTCACCATCTTCGACTATATTGACTTTCCAAGGGTACGAGATAAATGGGAATACATTTTACACGGCTGAAAGTGCATGTGTTGCCCCATGCGTGGTTTTGGTAATTAATGACAATCCTTATGGACTAATGTTGCATTGAGATATTCTTGTAGATCTTGTCCATAGGAAAAGATTGGAGTTTATGAGTTGGACTCTATAAGATTACATGATGATCAATGCTCTATTCAAGGGTTTATATGAAGAATGGTCATGTGTAGAGTTGAGCATATTGCAAGTTGTCTTGAAGGATTCAAGACATCATCTTTGTGAAACGGAGCTTAGCAAGGCTCTCCCATAATGGAGTATGGGGGAGCATTTGGAGAAGTCTTCATCAAGCAAGTGCTAGCAAGCACAATCAAGAAAGGTGTTCCAACTTGAGGGAGTCAAGATCATCATCATCTAGCTCAAGTGGAATGCTCAAGGCAAAGGTATGATCTTGATAGGGTTTCTATTTTACCGGTCTCATGATGTTAGTGGGAGACCGGGTTATAGGATAGATGGCGTACTATTAAGAGGGCTCTCAAGTGAGTAACTTGATCGCATCTTTGTGGAGAGCTCAAACATTTGCATATTTGTCATATCATCTTTCTTGGTTCTTATTTGGCTTTTACCCATGTGAGAATTTAGAGTTTGTGTTCATCTCCATACCAAGCTCTAGTTCATCAAAAACAGATTTCATTTGAATATCTTGTGGTGTTTTTGATGTTGGAGGTTTTTCTGGTTCGTCTCTTGTAGAGAGTTCAAATTCTCCTCTTGTGTTCTCCTCCTCACATGATGGACTATGATGTGTATATGCAGGATCTTGTAGAGCTTGTGATTATCTTCGAAACAAGACCAAGATCATAGAAAACGGAGTCCCGATAAAAAAACTTATTGCGGTTTCGTGTTGGAAATATTATCGGTTTAGCCTTGAGGAAAGTTCCACACATTCCTATATGTGATAACTTAAATCTATTTATGGTTCTTAATATTTTTCCACGCAGTTGGTTTCATCCCATCTGGAGTTTTCTCGCAAAAGTTATGGGTGTTACAATTTCGGGTTTTGGGTGGCCAGCCCCAGGCCGGCCTGGCCGGCTCCTAGGCCGGGCGCCTCAGCTGGGTGGCTAGCCCCCAGGCCGGCCAGGCCGGCTCCCAGGCCGGGCGCCTCTGCTGGGTGGCCGGCCTGGGTTCCCTGCACTTCTCAACGGGCAGATTTTTGAGGGGACCTATTTAAGGGCCTTTCTTCCCCAATGGTTCTCTAACCTCTTGAGCTCGGTTTTCCCCTCTCCTCCATTGTTGACCTTTGGAAAAGCTTGCCTACCTCTCAATCCCTTTCATGATTCTTGCATATCTTTGAGGGAAAGTGAGAGGAGATCTAGATCTACAATTCCACCAATCCATTCCTCCTCTAAGTGAGGGGAACCTAGTAGATCTTGATCTTACAGTTCCATTTGTTGAGTTCTTCATTGTTCTTCCTCTCTTCTCCCCCATAAGCATTAGTTGCTTTTGGTGGGATTTGAGAGTGAAGGACTTGAGCACTTCGTGTGTTCTTGCCATTGCTTTTGTGCATCGGTTTGTGCTCTCCACGAGAATTCATGGAAGTGAAAGTTCGTGAGCTTGTTACTCTTGGGTCTTTGGACCCTAGACGCCTTTTGTGGCGGTTGAGACCTTTTGTGGTCACTTGGGAGCTCCCAATCCTTTTGTGGGTTGTACCTCAAGATTGTTGTAAGGGACTCGATTCCGCCCAAAAGGGAAATCAATAGTGGAAGGTGAACCGAGCTTTTGGGCAAGGTTCATCGGAGAATAGGGTGAGGCCATTTGTGGCGTCTTGAGTTTGAAACTCACACCCCTCCAACGAGACGTACTCCCCTAAAAAGGAGTAACTCGAGAATACATCGTTGTCTCCGCGTGCCTCGGTTATTTCTATATCCGAGCTCTTTACTTATGCACTTTACATTGTGATAGCCTTCGTGCTTGAAGTATTTTATCTTGCTATCACTTTGTTGCTTATCTTGCTTAGCATAAGTTGTTGGTGCACATAGGTGAGCCTAGTATATTTAGGTTGTTGGCTTGTTAATTTAAACACCTAGTTTTATTCCGCAATTATCAAGCCTAAACCGGAAAAGTTTTAAATCGCCTATTCACCCCCCTCTAGTCGACATCCTTGTCCGGCCGCCCAAGATAAAAGAGCATCAACCAAAACAGTGGTGTCCACTTTGATGCAACAAACAATAATGGGCAAAAGGACACATATTATGGTTACATAGAGCAGATATGGGAACTTGACTATGGATCCGATTTTAAGGTCCCTTTGTTTCGGTGCAAATGGTTCAACCTGACAGGCGGGCTAAAAGTAGACCCATAGTACGGAATGACAACAGTGGATCTCAAGAATCTTGGGTACCACATCGAACCATTCGTCCTAGCCAATCACGTGGCTCAGGTTTTCTATGTGAAGGACATGTCTAACAGACCGAAAAAAAGAAAAGATCATAAGCAAGCGAATACATCATACGATGAGCCAAAGCGCCACATAGTTCTTTCAGGAAAAAGAAACATCGTGGGAGTGGAGGACAAGACAGACATGTCAGAAGATTACAATAAGTTTGATGAAATTCCGCCCTTCGCAGTGAACACTGACCCAAGCATCGTGTTAAATGATGAAGATTGTCCATGGTTACGGCGCAATCAGAAGAAAGGGACACGCACGAAGAAAAAGTTTATACCACAACACTAGATAGGGATGTTGTTGGTGATGTGTAATAATGTATTAAACCTTTATGTAACCTTTTTGGTTCTGGTTCTATGAGACAGAGGACTCCATTTCTATGAGACAGAAAACAATTTGACTTGATTTGGACAATTAAATAAATTGATATAAATAAAATGGAATAAATTGATATAAATGAAATGAATAGATACAAAAGTAATCAATAGATATGATTTTTACAAATTTTTAGAAAATAATTTTGTCAAAAAACACTCAAGCATGCATTTAAATTCTATTAAAAGCATTTTTTAAATTCATATTGAAAGCATTTTTAGAAATTCAAATTATATAAAAAAACACTCAAACATGCGTTTTGTTTGAAATTTTTGATGATATGGATTTAATTCAATAGATATGATTTTTACAAATTTTTAGAAATAATTTGACTTGATTTGGACAATTAAATTAAAAGATATAAAAGAAATCAGAAAATATGAAACGAGAAAAAAAACATTTTCAAAAGCCCATTTCGTCCCGATTGGTAACACCAACCGGGACTAAAGGTTGGCTGGGCTACGCGCGCAAATTTTCGCGGCCCAAAACAGACAGTTTTAGATCTCCCCCGATTGGTAACACCAACCGGGACTAAAGGTTGGCTGGGCTGGACTAAAGGTTGGCTGGACTAAAGGTACTAAAGGGTCTTTACTCCCGGTCCGTGGCTTGAACCGGGACTAAAGGTCGATCTAACAGTTTTAGATCTCCCCCGATCGACCATTCCTCTTCATTCTCACACAGTTCCTTCACACCGACGCCGCCCGTGCTCGCCCCTCCCTGACGCCGCCGTCGCGCCCGAGGCTGCCCCCACGGTGCTGCTCCACCGTTGTGCTGCTCGCCGTCGTGCTGCTCCGCCACCCGACGCCACCGTTCGGCGCTCCGTCGCCTACCGCCACACAAGGTGCTGCCCCTCCCGCTCCAAGAAGTGCCGCCGGCGCCTCCCCTCGCCCGCGCCCGAGGTGCCCGGCCCATACCCCCTCCGCTCGCCGCCCGAGAGGTGCTGCCGCCGCCCGAGGTGCTGCCATCGTCATCGAGGTGCTGCCTCCCCCGCGCCTAAGGTGCCCTACCCCCTCCGCACGCCCGCACGAGGTGTTGCCGCCGCCGCCCGAGGTGTTGCGCCGTCGCCTCCCCTCCCCCGCACCCGAGGTGCTGCCCAATTTTTGTCCAATTTCTTGTCCAAATTTTAGTCAATTTTATGTAGCAATTTTAGTCAGTTTGGTGTAGCAATTTTTGTGTAGCAATTTTGATAGCAAACATTCAAATTTTATAGCAATTTGTGTATGTTACATACATTATAGTAAATGGTATATTGTAGCAAATTTAGGTTAGTGTTAGAAATTTGTACATTTAGAAATTTTAGGACACTTAAATTAGTGTGATAGAAATTATGTTAGAAATTTTAGTGGACTACTTAAATTAGTGTGTTAGAAATTTTAGGTTAGTGTGTTAGAAATTTTAGAAATTTGTACATTGTAATTTTTTAGAAGTAATTTTAGAAGTAATTTTATAAGTAATTTTAGATGTAATTTTAGAAGTAATTTTTTAGAAGTAATTAGAAGTAATTTAGAAGTAATTTTAGAAGTAATTTGAAAAAAATAGATGTTAAAAAATTAGATGTTAGAAAAGATTCGTATTCTTGTTACAAAATTGATTGCAAGGACATTGAGCTATGGACGCCCCCGGCTGAGACGAGGAGTGTGAAGACCGAATGTATCAGATTATATATGGACGTGCAAACCCGCCTGGAGAAGATGCGGGTGGAGAAGATGGGGTAATTGGAGATGATTACAGCTCACAATTTCTGAACGACTCAGGTGAGGGAGATCAGCAAGAAGAAATTTGCAGAGAGGAGGAAGTGCCTTTAGCAAACTGTTGATCGATCACTAGATGCATTAATTGAGTTGTATTGCAGTTACACTACTAGGAGAAGGGCTATAGGTGGGTTGGCATTCTGTGGCGCACCCTTAATTGGTGCGCCACAGAAATATTTCTGTGGCGCATGGAAGAAGGTGCGCCACAAAATTTTTGGACTTTCTGTGGCGCATCTGACAGACATGCGCCACAGAAATATGAGATTCTGTGGCGCATGGCGCATGCACCACAGAAATAGCGTGGGTCCCACGTTCCAATTATTGGGCCAGGTCCATCTGGGGAGATTCTGTGGCGCACGTGGCCCAGTGCGCCACAGAAAGTTCATATTCTGTGGCGCACCAGCCGCCATGCGCCACAGAATATTGGATTTCTGTGGCGCACCCAACACGGTGCGCCACAGAAAGTTGACATTCTGTGGCGCACCGAGCTGCGTGCGCCACAGAATGTTGGCCTAGATCCACAAAAAGGTGGCAGCACCCACTTTCCCCATGTGACCTTCTTCATTCTCCCCCCCATGCATGTAGCTCGAGCTCCTCCTCTCTCCCATGGCATTTTGACCATCCTATTATCCATTATTTGTTGTTAAACTTACTTTGTTTGACATAGAATTGGTGAGGGCTTGGAGAAAGCCTCCATATATATTCTCCTCCTCTCTTTTTGTCCACTATTTTCCCTCCATCACCACACACTCTCTCTCATCGATCACGGTCACGTCTCGGGAACGGATCTAGATTTACTAGGTGGGTATTGTTGGATGGGTGTTTGTTAAAGGCATGAGAAACTTGTCGGCGGGCGATTGTGTGTGTGGTTTGCATGAAGCAAACTATTTGTTGAACGGATCTATGCATGAAACTTGTGTGTGTGGTTTGCATGAATCTTTGCTTGTTGTTGCTTGTGCCGGCGTGGTGCATGGATGTTTGCCGAAATGTTGATTCATTTACATTTCGGTAAATTTTTGCACCACATATGTCCTACTTCTAGGGGAAGTCATGCCGAATTTTTTCGTCGAACATTTCCGACTTAATAACACATACTCTATATGTATGCCGTGTAGGTGACCATGGTCATGAAGATGAGCTCCAGTCGAATCAACAACTACAAGAAAGAAGCGACGGCGGAAATGATTCGGTGCAACAAGCGCCACATACGATGTCCGTGCAGAAGTTGCAAATTTGTGAGATGGATCGACCCTGATTCCGGACTATTGGAGGAACACCTGCTCAGGCGCGGTTTCATGGAAGGCTTCAATGAAGCGCCGACGGCAAATGTTGCGCCGACAGCAAATGTTGCACCTGAAGACGAGGGCAGGCATGATGATCGTGACGAAGGAGATGCCAACGGAAATGGTCATGATGAAGGAGTAGATGGTGGTGGAGAAGACGCGAACACGCCGCAGAGCTCGCTAATGTCGGCCTTGATGGAGTCTCATGTTCAAGAACTGCTCCTTAAGCAGGCGAGGACCGTTAGAGAGAAAGCCAAGCTGGCGCAAATGGAGATAGACGGGAAGACTCCGTTGTATCCAGGGTGCCGGCCACAGGATACGCGCTTGCAAGTAACGCTTGATGCTCTGGAGATGAAGTCAGGAAACAAATGGACCGACGTGAGCTTCAACAAGAACATGAAATTCTTCCACGAGCGTCTTCCCGAGGGGAACACATTGCCAACTAGTATCGAGGAGGCCAAGAAAGTCGTGTGCCCTCTTGACCTACCGCACGTTAAATACCACGCCTGCATCAATGATTGCGCAATTTATCGGGGCGAGTACGAGGACAGAACCACATGTCCGGTGTGCGGCCAAGGACGGTACAAGAGCCGTGGGAAGAAAGGTCCTCACAAAGTGGTATGGTACTTTCCTATCACTCCCCGTCTGCAGCGGTACTTCGTGGACCCTAAGGAAGCAAAGCTCATGCAATGGCACGCGGAAAGGGAGAAGCCTGAAAAAGATCCGGGAAGGGCAGGATCCTTACACACCCTGCAGACGCTAGCCAGTGGCAAGAGTTGGACGCCGTCGGAAATTTCGGAGGCGACGCAAGGAACGTCAGGCTCGGTATGAGCACCGATGGACTCAATCCGTTCGGCAACCAGAGTAGCACGCATAGCACCTGGCCCGCGTTTGTATGGCCTTACAACCTTCCCCCGTGGTTGTGCACGAAGCAAAGGTATATACACATGAGTCTTCTCATTCAGGGGCCGAAACAAGCAGGTGTCCACATACATACGTATCTCGCGCTGTTAGAAGAGGAGTTAGCCATGTTGTGGGCGACCCCAGCACGTACGTGGGATGCCTACACTGGAGATTATTTCCCCATGAGAGCCGCGCTGCTCACGACGGTGCAGGACTATCCTGGTTGCTCATATGTATCGGCCCAGGTAAGCCACGGATTCTACGCATGTGTCAGGTGCATGGACTCAACCCCGCATCTCCAGCTACCAAGGAATCCAGGGTCTTCGAAAACCGTGTACCCTGGGGCTCGAAGGTGGCTTCGCATGGATCACCCGTGGAGGAAACGCGGTGACCTGTTTAATGGTAAGTGTCGTGGGTTTGTCACGTCAGGTGTCATAGATGACTTCGTAGGTGTGGGATTACGCGAGTCAAGCATCTCCGAGCTTGGATCGCAGGAACAAAGATCAACACAGATTACCCAGGTTCGGCCCCCTCAATGTGAGGTAAAAGACCTACTTCCTGCCTACCCTAGATTGGTATTGATATGATAATCGAGGTGTTACAATGGAGGCGATCCGATCTGGTACTCGCCGTATGAGCTAGGGTTTGGGGCTTGATAGCTTGACCCGCTCTAAGTCCTGCGAGTCCTCTTTATATGCACAGAGGCTCGCTAGGTTACAAAAGGAAACTTCCCCATAAGGAATACATCCACAGAGGCCTACTCGGAGACTACTTGGACTTCACGTCCTCCGGGATTTGTCTTCTAGATCTTTCTCCTTATGGCGGTTCAATGTTGGGCTTGTTCCCAAGTGGGCCTTCATCCGTGCGAGTAAGTTAAGTCGCACTGGGCCGCGGGTTAATCCAGAAAGTATTCCCCCGACATTAGCCCCCAAGCATGGCCTGAACTTCATAGTACTTCTTGATCTTGAATGCTTAGGCCGTGCTTTTCCTTGTTTCCAATCTGCGGCTTATAACTCTTCTTGGCGACTCAGGAACGCGACTTATCCTTTCTTGACGGTTGACTTTCAGATCTAAACGTCTTCCACGTCTGGGTTATTTATCTTGACTCATTGTTTTCCCCAGCGTTCCGCATCAAGTCCTGTATTACGCATCCGCTACTCCTTTCCGCCGCCTCCGGTCTCGCTTCTCGTACTCACAATCCTTCGGTGGATATCTCCGTTGATCCGAGAAAAATGTCTCGCCGCAAGTGCAACTGGGAAGGCTCGTGGGTCGACGAAGATTTCCTGGAATCCCTATCTGCACGGGGCCTTCTTCCGCCAAAAGATCAATGCGAATGGCGGGCGGCTGGCGAGGAGGTAATCCCCAATCCTCAACCAGGAGAAATAGTGATTTTTGCGGAGCACGTTGAGCGCGGGTTCAAACCCCCAGGCTCTCTCTTCTTCCGCTCCTTGATGCAGCGGTTAGGTCTCCGCTTCCATGATATTGGCCCTAATTCGATGTTGCAAGTGAGCAACTTCCACGTCCTCTGCGAAGATTATCTGGGCGTTCCGCCTTCAATAGATTTCTGGCTTGCTCTTTTCAATTGCAATAGTCAAAGGGAAACCACAGATGGTCCTTTTCTCCAATGCGGCGCCATTTCCTTCCAACGCCGTAGGGGTAGTATCTTCCCAAAACTAACTCTGCCAAGAAAGTCAAGGAGTGGCAAAGGACATTCTTCTATTGTAAAAACACTTCTCCTGAGGGTGAAATTCCTCTCCCTCTTTGGTCTCCTCTTCCCTTCGAGGCTACCGATGCTTTGTTTTCCAAACCTGATCCTTCTTCGTTACCCTTTGTCGAATCCCTTCTAGACAAGGTGAGAGCGCTGACACTCCATGGTCTCACTGGATTAGATCTCATATCTTGCTGGACTAAATGGCGAATTCAGCCTGTGAGTCGCCGCTCGCGGCTTATGATGGATTTCACTTGTCATGCAAATGACGTCGATCGCACTTGCCCTGAAGATTGGGACAAAGGGGAGTGGATAAATTTCATTCGCCGAGTGACGGACGAGGATATTGACTCGTATGACAACGTCGGACTTGCTCCCTTCTGGGCTGAGCACAAGCCTTTTGTGGTAATGTTTACTTGTCACTTGTTTCCTCGAAAATTCCTTTCCCAAAAATTGATTATTTCTGACCTGAGCTCCTTTTCAGATCGATCCCTATTTCTGGGTTCTTCCTTCAGAGGACGTCGACTTGAACCAAGGATCCGTGGCTGAGTCGTCAAGGCAAGCCGCAGCCTTTGACGAAGATACAGTTATGCACGAGGGTAGTGCTTCTGAAGAGGAACAACAAATGGCCGACGCTCTTTTGTCTTCGACTCCAAATACACCTTTCCTGGAACTTCCTGAGGTGCCTCGCAGGTCCTCGAAACGTATTTTATGCCAGAGCTCAGAAGACCCCACGCAGCCTGAGAAACGTCGCAAAGCCTTGGCATTACTGGCAGAAACAAGAGCTGCCAAATCTTTAAAACTTGCTGATCCCAACAAGGCTACTTTTTCTTCGAAACTGCTGCAGAGGATTGCTTCTCAATAAGCTCGGGTAATTGTTTGCGACTCTTCTCCTTATGTATTTCTGGCAAGGAATTGCTGACCACTACTTCTTTTCATACTCTGTAGGTTCAGATTTGCAAGGTTTATCTTCTCCTTCTTCTGGTTGCCTGATGAAGAGTATCCGTGTCGCCTCTGGGTATGGTTCGCCTTCCTTTTAATGTTGCGGCTCTGCTAGGTCAGCTTACTAACCCATCAATGTTTTGCAGGGCTATGTCTGAAGAGGCTCCCAAGTCTAATTCCCATCCCACTTCTTCTCTGCGAGCTATGAGCGAGGATGATGCTGCTGATGAAAATGGGGAACAGTAATGGTGCGACTCAACCAAGGCCCTCCCTGGAGGAAGGTATTGCAGACGCGGCTCCTGCCGCGACTCCAGCCGCAGCTCCATCCACAACTCCTGCTGCTGGTAGGATATCTACTGAAAATAGAATTCCAGCTCCAGGAAATAGTTCTAAATCAATCGCAGATGCCATAATTTCTGCTGGAGACAAGCATGCTGCTCTGCTGCGCGACTTAGTTGAGCAATTTTCTTCAAGTCGCCAGGTATATATACCGTAGCCCCCAAGGATCAAAACCTTGTGTCATCGCACGGGGTGTTGATTCTTTTCCTGCTTCAAATCTCGAGCCCCCAAATTCCTAGATAATTTACCTTGTTCGTTTTGCTCTGTTTGTTTTCAGCGTGAACTGTCCTTGCTTGATGCTTCTGGCTCAATAAAGGGTAAAGGCATTTCCATAGACCATCCTGAAATGATGCAGTCTCGCCTGGAGCAGCATAATGAGGTCATTAGGGACCAAGATCAGGAAATAAAATCTCTCAAAGGTCAACTCGACTCCTGCGAAGAGCAATTTAAAGAACTTGAAGCTGATATGCAGCAACGACTCATGGAGAAAGACGAGGTCATTAAATCTTTGCGAGAAGGACTGGCTCTTAAAACTGAATTGATTGATCGCCTGAAGGGGGACCACGCAAAGGAACTCGCCGCGCGAGATGAAAAATATAACTCGCTGCTCAAAGCCTTTGAGGGTTTTGGCTCCATGGTCAAATCAGCCGTCCTGCAGCTTGCTGGTTGGTCTTGTATTCCTTTAATCATACATATTTTGGGTAACCACTCGTTAGTCTCTGACTTGTTTCTTGCCTTTTCTTTCTTTGACATAGGACCTGAGGCCCCAGTGTCCCGCTCCAATTTGAAGGATCAACTGGTATATCTGTCTGACCTCAGCCAGCGCTTCTTAAAGGTTACCAAGGAAGTTATGACGGTAATCACTCCTGCGACTGATGGCCCAACATCTTGCGAGTATTGGATTAATAAACTGCTCAAGGCTCCACATTATGTCTCTGATTGGAAACGATCCTCTGCTCGCGCCGGAGCCGCGCATGTCTTGACATTGCTTCGAGCATATTATCCAGAGATAGATGTTGGCAAGGTTGCTCGCCACGGTCTGGCGATGAGGGCAGATGATACTGAACTGCCAATAAGCGAGTACTTCGATATCTGGAAAGGGATGCGCGGGTATGCCACAAAGTTTGTTGATAACTTAGACTTGGGCACTTATCTTGATAAATTCAATCTTGATGGGAGCAAGATGTCGAAGGAAAAGTCCTCAGGAGCTGAGTCATCTCGGGCTGCCGCTCCAGCAACAGTATCTGGTGGCCCTTCTGCTTCGTCTGGCGGCGCCCTGATTATTAGGACACCTGCGACTGCAACTGCGAGACAAGCCGCGCCAATTCCCACTCCTGTTGCTCGGAAGAGGAAAAATAAATAATGTGGGACATGCCCGTTAGTCTGTAAGATATTCATGTATCATAAACTGTATTTTTGTGACCTATAAGCAGGTTCTTTTCTTGATAATTCCATTAAGTAGACGCTCGCGCGGCTCAGTATTTCCTAGGAACATGTGTGTTCAGGGTCGAGAGCGGCCATGATAGGCAATCAAGCTCGATTGACGCCACACCCCAGTACTTTGGTCGCATAATGCAAGACGCTTCTAGCTTAAGGATTGCCACTAGTTTGGCAAAATTTGAGGTGCGATTGGTACTCGCGATGCTCGTAAGGAGCCCTCAAGGGTCAGTGATATATGAAATTCAAAAGACTCAGCGACTCAATGATAGTTGAGGCGAAACGACAAACCCTTGAATGTCAAGGGTGCCGGCTTTATTTCATAATCACTCGATGTTTTACAGGGTGTTACATGATGATGCAGGCCCTTTAATGCGGGTTTTCTATTCCCCGCAGGCCATGCATACTTGATACTCATCGCACTTAGTTGCGAATTAATACTCCTGACGGAGTGGGTTGAACACCTGATTGGTTCAATTTTGAGTTGCTAAAAGCGACTCGGGTCGAGCATGATAGCTCCGATGTATATCTCATGTTGAAGCAGAGAGCAACTTTGTTAAGCGATCAGCCGCACTGAGCTGCGACTTATGTTGATTGAGTTTGCTTTGTAAGGTCTCACGATAACTGGGCCCCTTTGTCTGGGGTTGTTGATCGAGGCTGGGTCTATGCACATGCGCCATCTCTTGTCTTCTTTTTGTACCAAGGCGACCTCTGGGGCATTATCTTGCTGATGCGCGACTTCTCGGTGGGTATTTACCATCCGGTGGCTGCATCCTGTTGGCCGCTTCCGCGGTACCTCCAACGCGACTCGTTTTGAGCTGCGATCACCGATCTGCGACTGATATCCATGTGAAGAGTTGGCGATACAAGCTTCTTCTGCGAGTACTGAGCCTGCGTTCTCGCATTCCAATGCTCTCTGTCTGTCTCCATATATTGTAATAACACCGTTTGGTCCTGGTATCTTTAACTGTAGGTAGACGTAGCAGGGGCGAGCGGTAAATTTGACATAGGCTTCTCTTCCAAAGATTGCATGATATGAGCTTTTGACTGCTACAACCTCAAAGTCTAGGAGCTCTGAGCGGAAGTTCCGCTCTGTTCCAAAGCTAACTTCAAGTGTTATCTTTCCGATGGGTCGCGTAACAGCTCCTGGGATGGTCGCAGCCTTGTCTCGGGTATATTCATTCTTCGGAGCGTGTCTTGATATAGGATGTTTACTCTTCCTCCTCCGTCCATTAGGACCTTACTTAACTTGTATCCCGCGACTTCTGGCGTGACCACCAGAGCTGGCTGTCCTGGATCTCTTACTTCTGGGGGTGATCGCCGCGACTCCAAATAACCGATTGCTCTGTCCAGCGACGATGCCTTTCTGACGTTGAAATCTGACTGCTCTTCCGGCTTCCATCCGTCGTTTGTACCTCCACTGTATGAAACTGTCCTATGTTTCTTCTAGGTAAAACGTCAGGCTCTTGATGAGAGCTAGATTTATTCTTGTGGTGCATCGATCTGCTGAGCTGTATCTGGCGTGTCGCCTTCTTTCCACCTCCGGTAATAATGACATTGCGCCTTTGTGTGACCTGCTGGCCTGCCATCTCTCCTGCGATGTAAGTCGCAAGGCACGTCGAAGATCCCCTTGCAGTTATTAGGGGGTAAGGCCTTATCACTCCCTTGCTCTTGCATCTGGTGTGCGCGACGCTCTGTCTTCGCGACTGGCAGTTTCCCCGTTGGGTTCTGTGATAAGCCGCCTGTCCCTCTATCTGTCTTTGCATACTTGTCAGCCGTTGCCAAAAGCTGGTCGAAACTATCAATCTTGTGCTCAGCGCGACTTAATTTGTGCACCAGCGGCTCAAATCTACAGTTCTTCCTCATAGCTTGTATTGCAGCTTGTACTGTTAAGTTTTTGGCGGAGCCAAGGATCTCCGCGACTCTCTTGATCCAGTCGCCGCTTGATTCGTCCTCTTTTTGAATGCATTGTCTAAGGTTTTTCATATCTTCTGTTTGGAATCTGCGAATGAACTTGTCCTTCAAGTCTTCCCATGTGTTTATTGATTTTGATGGCAGCCTTAATAGCCAATCCCTAGCTTCTCCCTGTATTGCCAAGTGGAAGTATTTTGCACGTATTTCTTGAGTCACATCAGCCCTGTCATGCTTGCCTCGTAGTTTTCTATCCATAAGGCAGGGTCTTGGTCACTGCGATAGGTGGTGACTCGCTGCGACTCGTCGAAGTTCGGGGGGAAACGAGTGAGCCGTATTTCTTCTCCAAAACATGCTGGTCCTTTCAATAATGAATAGGAGTTTACTGGCGCTGAATCTGAATCAGTTTCAATCTGGGATGGCTGAGTCGCTCCGGACGTCTCGACTTCCTTCTATCTTCTTTTCTTTTTCCAATGATACCTGCAAACCTGCTAACTGGTTGACCACTTCTTCGATGCTGTACTCTCCTCCTCCCCATGATACCTCGCTTTGCGGCTCATTGGGCGTGACTCCATACATATTTGCTTGTTGTAAAGCAGCAGTTTGTAGTAGGTCGATCGCATGGCGAGCTTCCTTATCAGCTCGCGTGTCTCCAACCGGTGCTATCTTTGATAATATCCCTATCGCGGCGTACACGTTGCTCTCTGGGTCGCCGTGGAGCTGTGATTTTATCTTTCCTCTGTCCATCTTGATCTGATGTTTTTGCTGCCAACGACGGAGTCGCCACTCTTCTTCTTGGAGTTTCTTGCGCTCAGATGTCATCTTGGTTCGCACCGCCTGGTGCTTCGGCTGGCAGTGGCGGAGTCGTTGGCCTTCTTCTTGGAGTTTTTCGCGCTCAGCCGCGAGTCTTTGTGCTTCTTCACAAAGCTCCGTCCTGATAGCTTCAATCTCTTCAATCTTGAGGTCTCCTCCTGATTTGGTAGAGATCCCCAAACAGGTCTTGATGGGACGGGGATGGGCAATCTTGCCGTAGCTTGTTGTAGCTCCTCCAACACGCGGACCCTAACCGGCCGCAGCTCCCGCACCGATTCGCTTCCTTGAGTCGCGTCCATAGATCTGCGACTGACGGATCCGACGAAAACTTTTACTGATCCGATGGGAACGATGTATCCGAACTCGATGCGATCTGCCTCGGGTCCCCACTCTGAGTCGTCGATGAAGGGGACCCCATTGATGTCTTCAACTTGGCCAATGGCGATGTCCTTGAAGCCTGATTTCGATCCTGCGCGGAACGTGACGCTTTTGACCGCAGGCCCCACGGTGGGCGCCAACTGTCGTGGGTTTGTCACGTCAGGTGTCATAGATGACTTCGTAGGTGTGGGATTACGCGAGTCAAGCATCTCCGAGCTTGGGATCGCAGGAACAAAGATCAACACAGATTTACCCAGGTTCGGCCCCCTCAATGTGAGGTAAAAGACCTACTTCCTGCCTACCCTAGATTGGTATTGATATGATAATCGAGGTGTTACAATGGAGGCGATCCGATCTGGTACTCGCCGTATGAGCTAGGGTTTGGGGCTTGATAGCTTGACCCGCTCTAAGTCCTGCGAGTCCTCTTTATATCACAGAGGCTCGCTAGGTTACAAAAGGAAACTTCCCCATAAGGAATACATCCACAGAGGCCTACTCGGAGACTACTTGGTCTTCACGTCCTCCGGGATTTGTCTTCTAGATCTTTCTCCTTATGGCGGTTCAATATTGGGCTTGTTCCCAAGTGGGCCTTCATCCGTGCGAGTAAGTTAAGTCACACTGGGCCGCGGGTTAATCCAGAAAGTAATCCCCCAACAGTAAGGACGAGCCCGAAGGACCCCCGATCCCGAGGAGCAGCACAGAAATCGATGAGCTGTTGAATAATTGGAAGGAGTGCCCCGCGCCGGGAAAGAAACGACCGAAGGTAGATCCGCTGTTGGGTGTATGGAAAGCGAGGTCTGTTTTCCACAACTTGCCCTACTGGAAGGTCCTCAAGACGCCACATAGCCTCGATATGATGCACATTACGAAGAATGTCACCGAGAATCTTCTTGGCACTCTTTCCAACATGCCGGAAAAGACCAAGGATGGGATGAAAGCAAGATACGATCTGAAATGGCTTGGTGTCAGGAAAGAACTTCAGGCCCCCGATAGCGATGACGATGATGATGATGATCAGATGGAAGGGACTCAAGGTCGCCGCAAAAGGGTAAAGAAGAACAGTGTGGTGCTTCCCGCTACGTGCTTCACTATGAGTCCGGAGGAGCTCGAGCAATTCTACAGGTGTCTTCTAGGAGACAAATTTCCAAATGGTTACGCGGGGTAGATAAGCAGATATCTGGACGGTACGAAGAAGAGGTTTAGCAGGATGAAGTCTCACGACTGTCACGTGCTGTTGACGCAGGTACTTCCCGTTGCGATTCGAGGGATAATGGACGAGCACGTCCATGATACGCTGCTTGCCCTTTGCAACTTTGTCGACGTCATCAACAGGAAGTCGATCGGGGTGAAGCAGCTCGACAGGCTACAAGAAGAGATCGAGCTGGTACTATGCGAGCTCGAGATTTACTTCCCGCCAGCATTCTTTGATATATGCGTGCATCTCCTTCTCCATGTCGTTGATGACATCAAGCACCTAGGGCCAACGTTCATGCACTACATGATGCCGTTCGAAAGGATGAACGGTGTCATGAAAGGATACGTTCGCAACAGGGCCCGTCCAGACGCAAGCATGGCCAAGGGCTTTCTAACCTACGAGTGCATCTCCTTCTGCCAGAATTATCTAAGCACCGAGAACCAGGATGTAGGTCTGCCCACGAGGAAACACTTCGACAGGCTCAATGGATATGGTCACCGAGAGGGCGCCAGCTCAACCTTTGTCAGCATGCAGGGTCGAAAGGACGACTTCGAAAGGGCTCACCGGGTCGCGCTACAACACTTACAGCTGATCGAAACTTGGGTGGAACAGCACAAATGCTTACTCGAGCAACATTACATCAAACTGGGCCGGCCGAGGAAGAAGGGAGACGTAACCAGAGAGCACAACGCCAGCTTCACGCGTTGGTTCAAGCAAAATCAAATGGAGCTAGCAAAGAGGAAACCACCATCTAAGGAAGATGAACAACTCATATTCTCCTTATCACGGGGTCCCTCGCATAACGTAAAGACCTATCAGGCGTACGACATCGACGGCTACAGATTCTACACCGAGGAAAAGGACAAGATGTCGGAATATCAAAACTCAGGAGTAACTATGCTATCATACGGCGATGAGGAGGCTACTGTCAAGAAAAGATACTTCGGAAGGATTGAGGACATATGGGAGCTCAACTACTGTGGAGAGGTGGTGCCAATGTTCCGTGTAAGATGGGCCAAGGACGTCGTCGAAGAAGGCCGGTATTTCACCACCATGGTAATACCCGATGCCAAATCGAAGAACGCCTCCGCGAAAAATGAGCCATGGGTACTCGCTAGCCAAGTTGAGCAATGCTTCTTCATTACCGACCCGTCAAAGCCTAGCCGTATTGTCGTGAGGAGGGGCAAGAGGAGCATCATCGGAATGGAAGGAGGCGCCACCGAGCAAGAATTGGACAACGAGCCAAAGATCGAGGAGGAATTCGACAAGTTCTTCGACATGCCTACTACAAGTACACAAAGAAGGAAGACCTCCCTACCTACCAAAGGTTGTCCGTTCACGCGAAGAAATCTCAAGGTGACCGGCCTAAAGTTTTCAACCGTGAAGAAGGGAAAGAAGAGAAGCTAACTCGTGGAACCGAGACGAAGAAGAGACTTTTTTGGTGTATTTAATTTGTATGTGTGTGCGTGAGACAATGGAAGCATATATATGTATGATCTTGAATATGTATGACAATGCAAGAGTTATGTATTCAATGAACTAAATATGTAGGACACATATTGTGTGTATTTTTTGAACCAAATTTAACCAAAATTTTGTAAGAAAAAAAGTTCAGCAAATTTAACCAACTATTTCTGTGGCGCATACCTCCAACACATGCGCCATAGAATCCTGATAATTCTGTGGCGCATCCCCTCCAAGGTGCGCCACAGAAATGTGCTGCGCCACTTACATGTGGGCCCATCCCGCCCTGCCCTAGTTCCAGGCCAAGTATTTCTGTGGCGCATCCTTACGTGGTGTGCCACAGAATCATCATAATTCTGTGGCGCATCCCATCCGTGGTGCGCCACAGAATTGTGTTGCGCCCACTAACATGTGGGGCCGCCCCCGCGCTGCCTCTCTTCTTCCCCCAAATTTCGCTAAGTGCTGAAACCGGAAGCACCTCTCCCGCGCTCGTGTCCTTCCCCTCGCCGTCGACGCCGACCGCTGCTACCTCGACGCGCCTGTCGGGGGAATACTTTCTGGATTAACCCGCGGCCCAGTGCGACTTAACTTACTCGCACGGACGAAGGCCCACTTGGGAGCAAGCCCAATATTGAACCGCCATAAGGAGAAAGATCTAGAAGACATATCCCGGAGGACGTGAAGACCAAGTAGTCTCCGAGTAGGCCTCTGTGGATGTATTCCTTATGGGGAAGTTTCCTTTTGTAACCTAGCGAGCCTCTGTGTATATAAAGAGGACTCGCAGGACTTAGAGCGGGTCAAGCTATCAAGCCCCAAACCCTAGCTCATACGGCGAGTACCAGATCGGATCGCCTCCATTGTAACACCTCGATTATCATATCAATACCAATCTAGGGTAGGCAGGAAGTAGGTCTTTTACCTCACATTGAGGGGGCCGAACCTGGGTAAATCTGTGTTGATCTTTGTTCCTGCGATCCCAAGCTCGGAGATGCTTGACTCGCATAATCCCACACCTACGAAGTCATCTATGACACCTGACGTGACAAACCCACGACAGTTGGCGCCCACCGTGGGGCCTGCGGTCAAGAGCGTCACGTTCCGCGCAGGATCCATGAAGGGAGCTGAAGATCTTGTTGTTGGCCGTATCATCACGGTCAATGGCACACCCCTCATCGACGATTCAAGCTGGGGGCCGGAAGCAGATTATTTGGAGACCGGCCACGTCATCCCGTTCGGATCCATCAACGTCTTCGTCGGCTTCATCGGTGGCAGGTCCGTTAGATCGGTCCAGGAAGGCGATTCAGTAGAAGAAGTCGCCGATGACGGGGAAGAATCCGTGGAAAGCATGGACTCGCAAGAGTTTGGGTCCATCATACCTGCCTTTGAAGAAAGTTGCTGGGGTTACCCACCAGAAATCACATCATCACCAGATCAAGAGATGGCACAAGTCGCGGTTTACATGGCCGGAGGAGCAGGTGCATCAGGAACTGCTGGAGAAACCGAGGCATCGGCACCCCCAAGCAACCCACTTCTTGTCCCTGTGTCAGCCACGAACGCCGCCCTCCGTGCAACAGAAATTGAGGCCGCCAGGGCCGAGCTCCTGTATGAGGTTCGAAGGATGGAAGAAGAGCGCCGCAGGCTCGATCAGATAAACCAAGGAATCCAACAGGAGCGGCAGAGAGTAGCCGCGCTGGCTGCGACTCAACAACAGGTTGACCCGCAAACACAGCTGCGCGCGACTCAACCAACAGTGGAAATCCCGCTCACTCCAGCCGCGGGGACGGGAATCCAGACGACTGCGGAAGGAAGGGTACCAACAAATCAAGAGACCCAGCAACAACCAAGGAGGTTTCACACCCCACAGGGCCATTACCAGAACCCTGTCGATAATATGTATGCTGCGGCTAATATCTTGACTCAGATGGTACCAACAGGCGATGACCCGGTCAATGCTGAGGCGGCGCGCGATTCAGATGCTAAGTACGGCAGTCCTGCAACAAGCCAATAGGGCGGAAGCCGAAGCACAGCTGCCCCTCGTACCAGCCAATCACAGGATTACAGCAGAAAGAAGCGTCCAGAGCAGGCCACCAGAGGACGTGTCAGGAGTCGCACAGAGGCAGCAGGAGCAAGTCGCAGAAGCGCAGGCGAATGCACCATTGATGCAAAAGCGGCCCGCAGATAACCCCGCAGGCGCGCCCACAGCCCTGTCCTCGCGACTCAAGGGACCGGCGTGTTTCACTGAGAGGATCAGATCGGAACCTTTTCCTGAAGATTTCAAAGGGCCACGCAAGGTGGCAAACTATAACGCCAGCATGGATCCAACCACTTGGCTCAACAATTACGAGATGGGCATGAGCATCCTAAACGCATCTGAAGAGATCTGCGCACGCTACCTAAACATGATGCTAGAAGGAGCAGCGCACATATGGCTGCAAAATTTGCCTCCCAACTCTATAAATACTTGGGAGGAACTGAAGGATGCCTTCGTTAAGAACTTCCAAGGAACTTGCAAGCGACTCTGCAATATAGAAGATTTAGAGCGTTGTGTCCAGAAGGAAGGCGAGTCAAGTCGCCATTGGATGAAAAGGGTGGCAGAAATAATACACTCCTCAGATAATATACCACCAAGCTCAGCCGTCCTGGTGATGGAGAAAAACTGCAAGTTTGAGCCGCTGATTCATAAGCTGGGTCGCATGAAGGATAAAGTCAAGAGCCTCAGCGAGGTGATGGCTGCGGCTAACAAATATGCCAGCTCAGATAAAACCAGAGACGCGTCAGACGGAGAAGAAGAGGAGGTTGCTGCAAAAGGAAAGAAAAACTCCAACAAGCCCCAGCAGCAGCAAACGAGCCACAACAACACGAGTCAAAACAAACGCAAAAGCGAAGATGGTCACTCAGGGCTCGTCGCCAATACGCGTGGAGGATTCAGAGGCCAGCGTGGAAGGGGTCGAGGATACGGCTCCCGTCCAATCAATATGCAAGAAGTTTTCAACCGGCCATGCGACCTTCATGCGACAGGTGATGGACGGCCAGCGGACCATACCAAGGCGCAATGCCATTATTACAAAAAGTGGAAAGAAGAGAGCCAACACAACGGGGGGAATTCCCATGAAGGAAACCCTAGTGCGGCTCATAACACAAATATTGGGCAGCACGGCGCGAGTAACCCCAGGCAGACGGGGCAGTATCACACAATAGTTATCGATACCTCCAAAAGAGAAGAGAAATTGAGCCGGAGAAGTCAGCAGGTGAACGCCGTGATACCAGCAACACCCGCTTGGTTAAGGTGGTCGAATACGCGGTAACCTGGAGTCGCGACGACCACCCGCCACAGGTACGGGAACCTGGCAAGTTGGCACTGGTTGTGGCACCATACGTTGCAGGATACAAGCTGACCAAAGTGCTTATGGATGGAGGAAGCAGCATTAATATCTTGTACTACGATACTTTCCAGCGTCTAGGACTCAAGGATTCCAGCCTGCAGCCCACGTCAACAGTATTTCACGGCATTGTCCCAGGAAGGTCCGCACGGCCAGTGGGGAAAATAACCCTAGGGGTAACTTTTGGAACAGAAGAGAACTTTAGAAGTGAATTCCTAAGCTTCGAAGTGGTAAAATTCCAAAGCCCATATCACGCCTTGTTTGGAAGAACGGCCTTTGCTAAGTTTATGGCCAGGCCATGCTACGTGTACCTACAGTTGAAGATACCAGGACCAAAAGGGGTCATCACAGTGTACGGAGATAGAGAAAAAGCAATAGAATGTGAGAAAGGAGATGCGGCTTTCGCAGAATCCGCCTGTGCCGCGGAAGAACTAAAAGGTTATAAGTCGCAGGTGGACCCAAACGATATGAGTGTGGTTACCACGCCATCTGCCGAGCCACCAATGAAATTCAAAGCGGCCCAGGACACTAAGCAGATAAATCTTGTTCCTGGCGACTCATCCAAGCAAACTAGCATTGGAGCACACATGGAAGAAGAGCAGGAGAAGGCCCTCGTCGCTTTTCTCCAGGAAAATAAAGACATCTTCGCATGGAAGCCGTCAGATATGCCAGGGGTACCAAGAGAATTAGCAGAACATAGCCTCAAAGTGAACCCTGCGGCTAAACCAGTGAAGCAGCCACTACGGCGTTTTCATGATGACAGGAGAAAGGCAATAGGAGAGGAAATAGCTCGCTTGCTGGCTGCAGGATTCATCACAGAGGTATACCATCCGGAGTGGGTGGCAAATCCAGTATTGGTTATGAAAAAGAACGGTACGTGGCGAATGTGCGTTGATTACACCAGTCTTAACAAAGCTTGTCCAAAGGATCCATTTGCTTTGCCAAGAATCGACCAAGTAATTGATTCAACTGCTGGGTGCGAGCTGTTATGCTTTTTGGACGCCTATTCAGGCTACCATCAAATCAAGATGAAGAGGGAGGACCAAGAAAAGACGTCCTTCATCACACCCTTCGGAGCTTTTTGTTACGTCAGCATGCCCTTTGGGTTGAAGAACGCAGGTGCGACTTACCAAAGATGCATTCAGAATTGCCTACATGAGCAAATAGGTCGCAACGTTCATGCCTACGTGGATGATATTGTGATTAAATCGCAAGTTAGCCAGGATCTTATTGGTGATCTGGCAGAGACATTCACAAATCTCAGAAAATACAACATGAAGCTCAACCCCACAAAGTGCGTTTTCGGAGTACCAGCAGGAAAGCTATTGGGATTCATAGTATCAGAAAGAGGCATTGAGGCCAATCCTGACAAGATAAAGGCCGTGATGGATCTCCAAAAGCCAGAAAAGATAAAAGATGTACAGCGGCTTACTGGTTGCGTAGCAGCTTTGAGTCGCTTTATATCAAGATTGGGAGAAAAGCACTACCTTTGTACAGACTGTTGAAAAAATCAGACACCTTCGTTTGGGACGCAGAGGCCGACGAAGCTCTGACAGCCTTGAAACATCAATTGACGAATGCTCCAGTTCTGGCGGCTCCAAAAGATAAAGAGCCAATGCTACTATACATAGCGGCAAATTCCCGCGCTGTGAGTGCTGTCATGGTTGTGGAGAGACAAGAAACGGAAAGGAATACCCTGTCCAGAGACCAGTATACTACGTGAGCGAAGTCCTCACAGCTTCCAAACAGCGTTACCCACAGTGGCAGAAGTTGGTGTTTGGAGTGTTCATGGCGAGTCGCAAGCTGAAGCACTACTTCCAAGAGCATCCAATAACTGTGGTGAGTTCAGCACCATTGGCAGATATCATTCGTAATCGAGAAGCTACTGGAAGAGTCGCTAAGTGGGCGATCGAGTTGGGACCACATCACATCAGTTACGAGCCGCGCACATCAATTAAGTCGCAAGCCCTTGCAGATTTTATTAACGATTGGACAGAAATCCAAGTTGCTCCTAGCATGGCAGAAACCAAATACTGGACCATGCATTTTGATGGGTCAAGACAGTTGCAAGGCTCGGGGGCTGGAGTTGTTCTGACATCTCCCAAGGGAGACAAGCTGCGGTATGTGTTACAGATACACTTCAACTGCACAAATAACGTGGCGGAGTACGAGGCACTGCTTCATGGTCTACGTATAGCAAAGGAGATGAACATCAGTCGTATACGCTGTTTTGGCGATTCAGACTTGGTGGCACAGCAGGTCTCCGGAACGTGGGACAGCAAGGATGCGAACATGGCTGCATATAGGAGAGAGGTGGACAGAATTGCTGGACATTTCACTGGATACCAAGTTGAACATATTGATCGGAGACAAAATGAAGCTGCGGATGCCCTGTCTCGGCTTGGATCCAACAGACAGTCAGTCCCACCCAATGTTTTCCTGGATGAACTGCACAATCCATCAGTCAAACCTCCAGCAGAGATTGACATTGCAGAGCCAGAGGATGATTCAACTTTAGTCGCAGCCCTGCATGAACAGCCAGGATGGACAGAGCCATACATGGCATATTTAAGTCGCGGAGTGCTGCCGGACGATGAAATTGAGGCGCGCAAAATCATACGACGATCAAAGGCCTATACAATCATCAACAACGAATTATACAAGCGCAGCGTATCAGGAGCATTCCAAAGATGTGTCTCACCAGAAGAGGGACGAAAAATCTTGCACGAAATTCATTCAGGCGATTGTGGCCATCATGCTTCGTCAAGATCTTTGGTGGCAAAGGCGTTCCGACATGGATTCTTCTGGTTAACAGCATTAGCAGACGCAGAGCAAATTGTCAGAGTGTGCGATGGATGTCAAAGATACGCTAGGCAAGATCATATGCCAGCCCAAGCACTTCGCACAATACCCATCACATGGCCTTTTGCCGTATGGGGTTTTGACATGGTAGGGCCTTTCAGACGGTCTTCAAACGGAAAAACTCACCTCAGTCATGGTGGACAAATTCACAAAGTGGATAGAAGCAGAACCTGTGGGAGATTGCGAGGCTGAAACAGCAGTCAAGTTCTTGAAGAAGGTCATATTCCGCTTCGGTTACCCCCATAGTATCATTACAGACAATGGGAGCAACACCTCTGAAGGGGCTACACAGATATTTTGCGCAGACAATGGGATAAGATTGGACCTCACGTCAGTAGCACACCCGCAGAGCAATGGACAAGCTGAGCGAGCTAACCAGGAAATTCTCCATGGAATTAAGCCGCGCCTTATTGAAAAGGTCGAAGCATCTCCAGGATGTTGGGTGGAAGAACTGCCAGCAGTACTGTGGAGCTTGAGAACAACCCCTAACAGATCCACAGGATTTACACCATATTTCATGGTCTATGGAGCAGAAGCAGTCATGCCCAGCGATATCATACATGATTCACCAAGAGTTGCGGCTTACATCGAGACAGATAATGAGATAGCTCGGCAAGACTCGGTGGACACATTAGAAGAGGTTAGAGACTTGGCAGCATCAAGGTCAGCAGTATATCAACAAGACTTGCGACGCTATCATGCCAGACGCATCAAAACCCGCACCTTTCAAGAAGGCGACCTAGTACTGCGACTTAAACAAGATCACAAGGGAATGCATAAGCTGTCCTCTCCATGGGAAGGACCCTACATCATCAGCAAGAAGCTAAACAATGGGTCGTACTACCTGCTGGATGTAAGGGAAGAAAGCAGCGAACGCCATGATTTCGAGGATCGTCTCGAGGCACCTCGCCCTTGGAACGTCGCACACCTGCGACCGTACTATACATAAGAAAAGGCTAATCAGAGCCAAGCATCATCCTTTCCAGCTTTATAGCTGAGTATCATCACAGCCACTCAGGGCTAGAACTTCAACTTTGGTCGCCACCTAGGCGCGACCTATGCAACATCTGATCGCCACCCAGGCGCGATCGACCCTTGTATCAGAAACCGGCTGCCACCTAGGCGCGGCCGTAAACTTTGTATCATCTCTGGTCGCCACCTAGGCGCGACCGACCCCATGTATCACCATGGATCGCCACCTACGCGCGATCCAACCCTATGTATAACACTCGGTTGCCACCTAGGCGCGACCTTATGTGTCATCATAATCAAAGCTTATCATAGCTTAGCCTATCATGGCAATATCATTATGTTTCTTGGGGTCTTTGTTACCCTGAAACAGCCGATTTATTGGCAATTATCAAATTTACCTTAAGTTGGATTGCTACTCGCATTATGTGGCCAAAGTACTGGGGTGTGGCGTCAATCGAGCTTGATTGCCTATCATGGCCGCTCTCGACCCTGAACACACATATTCCTAGGAAATACTGAGTCGCGCGAGTGCCCACTTAAGGATTCAGATGGCCTAACTAGAGGTCGATGTACTGCTTATAGTACGGCAACACCAATTACAATTACTTGTAACTTAACAATTGTTTTATTTATGATATCAAGTTACAGGTGATGACCTTCAGAGTTCTCTGAGAAGAATTGAGATGATTACCACATAACATCCTCTCAATCCTTGGGGGCTATATCATATTATCATCAAAAATTTGAAGATAGATCGTCATCAAGTTCTGAAGCTATCAGGATACTCTAACAAAGAAGCTCACGAAGTCAGATGATCTTCCAGGTGCGAGTCAAGGCCAAACTTGCACAATTATAAGCCGCGAAACAAGGAAAAGCGCGGCCTAAGCATTCAAGATCAAGAAATACTATGAAGTTCAGGCCACGCTTGGGGGCTAATGTCGGGGGAATACTTTCTGGATTAACCCGCGGCCCAGTGCGACTTAACTTACTCGCACGGACGAAGGCCCACTTGGGAGCAAGCCCAATATTGAACCGCCATAAGGGAAAGATCTAGAAGACATATCCCGGAGGACGTGAAGACCAAGTAGTCTCCGAGTAGGCCTCTGTGGATGTATTCCTTATGGGGAAGTTTCCTTTTGTAACCTAGCGAGCCTCTGTGTATATAAAGAGGACTCGCAGGACTTAGAGCGGGTCAAGCTATCAAGCCCAAACCCTAGCTCATACGGCGAGTACCAGATCGGATCGCCTCCATTGTAACACCTCGATTATCATATCAATACCAATCTAGGGTAGGCAGGAAGTAGGTCTTTTACCTCACATTGAGGGGGCCGAACCTGGGTAAATCTGTGTTGATCTTTGTTCCTGCGATCCCAAGCTCGGAGATGCTTGACTCGCATAATCCCACACCTACGAAGTCATCTATGACACCTGATGTGACAAACCCACGACAGCGCCTGTGCCTCGTCGTGCCCGTGCCTCGCCGTGCCCGTGCCCTCGACGCGCCCGTGCCCGTGCCCTCGACGCGTCGGCTCTCCTCGGCGCCAACCCGGCCTGCGCAGGTATCCCTCCTCCCTCCCTGCAATCCTCCTCCTCCTCCCTCCCGGCCATCTTCCTCCTCCCTCCTCTCCATGGAGCCTCCCCGATCCTCTCCTTCACACTAGGTGCTTGTGGAAATGCCCAGACCGTGTCCGCGCACACCAGGGCTATGATAGATGGATTGCAGGGAGGGAGGAGGGAGGAGGAGCAGATGGATTGCTGCGGTTCGTGCGCGCGCTGCTGCGGTTGGTCGTTTGCAGATGGATTGCAGATGGATTGCTGCGGTTGGTCGTTTGCAGGTTTCTGTCTTTTTCAGAGCAGATGCAGCGAAATCCAGCGAAACTTGTTGACAAGGCTTCTCGAGCAGACTAGGTTTTGCTGCATCAGAACCACGCGGGCAGACTTGCTTGCTGCTGGAAAATTAAATAAAATATAGCCTGACTGAAATCTGAATTTCATTCCATTTCTTTTGTATGTACAGACTGAAGCAAAGCGTCAGCTTAGCCTAGCTTTGCATGCCCAGTGATATATATTTCTTTTAATTCATATCAGTATTTGTAAGCCACCATGGTATTTCCTTTGGTACTGAGCCGTGGCCAATGTGCAGCATTAGTTTGATAATTCGGGTACCTTGCAGTCTCAACTGTGTGAGTGTGTGACACACTGTCATGAGTATATTTTCAAGTAGGTGTTTCATCATTTCCTTTTTCGGAAGCCCTAAACTTGTTGACACCACTGATAGATCTCAAGTAAAAGCATATCACCGTGTTCATATAGAATCTCTATTCAAACTCAACAGATTAACTTCGTGAGCAATGAATAATGATATGTGCTTTATGTTCTTTTCATTAAAGGTTATCTGTTGTTCTTTATTGCAGCACCATGAGGAGCATCTCCACCACGCCGATCTCGGACCCGAGCCTCCCTTCCCTACCCGAGGTAGTTCCTCCCTCTCCCTCGATGTGGATGTGGATGTGGTGATGTATGTGTTGAAGTGATGCTGTTGTCGGCCAGCTATGCCGGCGGGAAATGTCTTGATGTGATGCTGTTGCCGGCCATTATTTGTGAAATGCTTGTGCAGGTACCCCGTGAGGCCCTTGAGATTGCCAGAACGTCGATTAACTTCCGTTCTGGCAAATTCGGGTACTCCATATGTCCTATTTTTAGCAAAGGTCATGCCAAAAAAATTCGTGAAATTTAGCATGACTTTGCTAAAAATAGGACATATGGGGTATTGCGGCTAATGCATGGGCCGGGGTATCTTAGTACTAAATTAAGTGATGCTTTGTTATATTTGTTGTACTAACATTTTGCCTCTTTTTAATGTAGTGCAAACATATCTTCCGAGGCCGGCCCTTCTGACAAGCACATGAGCGTCGAAGAACAAGCTAGACAAAAGAACATATCGTTCTGGGAATTGAACCCGCAGATGGAGGATGCGGAGGCCGCCGAACTAGCTCGGGACGGCGATGGTGACTTTCAGTTAGAGTCTGCCGAAGCCACCACCACCGATGGAGAACCCACCAGCACGAATGTCGGGGGTGGCGACCACACGGATGGCGGTGGTGGTAGTAACCCGCCTGCTAAGAGGCCTGCTAAGAGGCTTAAGAAGCCGAGGAAGGACCGGACACCGCAAGCGGTCGGCAACATCACAGACACGTTCACTAAGGTCTCATTAAGTGGCCAACCACTGGAGCCTAGGGACATCGCAAAAGGGTACGGCATGCAACTAGGGTGCATCCTCCGGGAAAACGCATCGATCAACACGTATGACCTCAGGAATCCGGAGAATGAGGCTTTGCGCAATGACCTCCTCAAGAAGCTTCACAAACGATATATTTTCCCGGCTGATGGAAACAAAAAGGTGGACAACTTCGCCATCACGAAAATGAACACCACCTTGACAAGCTGGAGAGGCCGGGTGAAGGCGAAGATTCTTGAAAAGGGTCTTAGCTGGGAGGAGATCAGTGCCAAAGAGCCGTACCTCGAGAAAGACGATTTCGATATATTCAAGGCATCCTTGTCATCTCCGGAGGCTGAAAAATGGACCGAGTGGGGAAGAACATGCAGGCACTGAACTTAGGTAACCACCATTTGGGAAGCGGCGGTTACGCAGGAAAAAAGCCTGTTTGGGACAAGGAGGATGCCGAGGTTGCGAGACTTGGGAAAGAGAACCCGTGGCATAAATTCACGGACGAGCAAGTTAGGAACTTTGTTCGGTCCCGCTACTATCTGAAGCCGGGGACGGGGGAATTCGTTACCGACTATGAAGATGTGTTGGAATTCGAGAAAAAGCTGGTAAGAAACTTAATTACCGCGGATATCTCAAAGTCCATTTGCGTTGATTTCTACATGGGTTCACGTTTATTTTCTTTGTCCGCAGGCGGCTGAGTTGGAGATTGAGGCTGAGGCCGGCCCGTCGTCCCAGGAGCCTCCGGCCAGCCCGTGGGACACGACTTTCAATCGGGTGATGAACGTTCACAAGGGGAGGGACAAGTCAAAGCCGCCGACGTCAGCTGGCCATGTGACTGGCTTTGGTACGGCGATGAAGTTCACCGAGTACTACAGTACGGACACCGAGAAGAAAAAGGAGAGGAGGAAGCCGGCTAAAGATAGAGCCGAGGTTCTCGAGCTAAGGAAGAAGCTGGACGCACTAGAGGCCGAGAAGGTGGACTCCAGCGTGGTGGACAAGCTAGTGGCCGAGAAGGTCGAAGAGAAGCTCCGGGCTTTGTTACCCGATGCATTGGTGCAGGGGATAACTGCTTGGCATGCGGGAGGTCAGCAGGGGCCGATACACGTGCCCAGCTTCGCCGGCAGCACCTCCAGCAATAACGTGTCGCCGGTCCTGCCGACCCCACCGGTGCCCCCTGCCATGGAGCAACATACACCAACGCTGGAGAATAATGATAATGCACACGAGCGGCCGGAGATTGATAGGCCGCCGGCACCGACGCCCTTGTCTCGACATTAGCCGAGCTCAACGCCGTCACCAAGGTAACTAATTAGTATGTGTGTGTGAGGCAATGGAAGCATATATATGTATGATCATGAATATGTATGATACATTGTGTGTGAGACTATATATGCCTTATCTCATGGTGCCCGCTATGTGTTGACTCCCAGGACATGCCTTGCATACTCCTGCATAGGGTGGGTACCGACGGCGAGTTGAAGGAAGTCGCAAGGGCCTCGACCGTACAACCCTTGACCCGCGATATCCACAACGTCCGAATGAGCGAGCTCGTGATGAAAGTAAATGTGAAGGAGGTACTGCTTGAGTTCTGTGACATCGACCCCCCTAAGCAACCTCAGGGAGCCGAGAAACACATGAAGCTTGGCGAATGCGGGCAGTCGATGCTGGAATGGCCGAAAACCCAAATTCGTCTTGGGGATGTTCTTCAAGGGGCCAGGCGCACCGGCGGCGCCACCTCGATGCCCCGAGCCCCGATCGTTCGGCCCCCCCGAGGTGGACAAAAAAAGATGCTGCGGATGAACCGGCGCCACAAGCAGCCGTCACCACCACCCAGACGGAACCGCCGGTCGCCGCCACCGCCGGCCGGAAGCTACCGCCAGTCGCCCCCACCGCCGGCCGGAAGCTACCGCCGCCGGTCATCGCCGCCACCAACCACCACAAACAGTTGTTGGGAACGTCTTCCCCGCAACCGTCCAAGGTTAGTTCTGACTTTCCAAATTCCCCGACTTTCCAACTTTCCCGACTAACGGATGTGCTATTGTTTATGTTTTAGGACAAAGCCGTTGCACCTCAACTTGGTGGCAACGATGACAATGTTGAGGAGGATGATGATAATGATGTAAACGTCGATGACTACATCAACACTGGCGCCGCCGCGGATGATATGTTCATGCCTCTTATGGAGGAAGAACCCTTCCGCGACCACCACATTCAACCTGCTCGTCCCACTTCATGCACACAGCGCCTGGCCTTCACCGACACGCCTCCGGATGCCGGCGATCATCAAGCTCAACCGGGTACCATTTTCACCCTACCACACTGAAAGAAACAGTTAAAGCGGGGTTCACTGCACCCCCACCCCCACAATCCCCAGAGAAGAAGAAAAAGAAGAGTCATAAAGGAAGAGAAAAGCATACTCTGCGAGCCAGCAAGATCCTAAGATCCGGGGTCCTGAAGACACGAATCCACAAGGCTACTCCAGAGTTCATGAAGCTGGTAAATCTATCTTGTCCGGGGACATGCTCCGCCTTGCAGAAGGACCCATGATTACTTTGCAGAATAATATCTTGTATCTAGAGGAGACCCTTCTTAAAGAGAAGAACCCAGGTTACCCGGCGTTCTCGGTCAAGGTGCCAAAAGAGTTGGTGGACTTCGTCCAGGAAGACCCCGCAGATGTGTTCTTCATAGCGTACGAGGACATCTTCAACCTATATCACTCCAAACGGCTGGACTATAACATGGTCCGCCTATATGCTCTCGATGCGGCGATGAAGATCAGGAGAGATGATACCCCGTACATCGCGATAGTGGATCCCTACTACATGCGCGATAGCCATCTGGTGGAAGGATCAACAACACGGGAAACGGCCAAGGAGTACCTCGTTAGGGTCTTCCTGGCCAACAAGGAGAAGACCGCCCTTCTTCTGCCTTACTTTTTCGTCTAAGTACACATCTGCTCGCCACCGTCCTATCTTATGTCTTCTTGTACATTTCTTCCATCGCTGATCCTTTGTCCAACATTCTGCTTCAATTGTGTTGAGCAGGGACAAGTACTGCGCACTCATCCACGTATCCCCGAGGTGGTTCGTTGCCACTTATTTGGACTCGGGGAATAAATCCCAGCCGAGATCATACAACAGAATAAAGGGTGTTCTCGATGACGCTCTCGAGGCCTATGCCAAAAAGGGTGGCCCCTTCCATAAGAAGTCGGAATTTTTCATAGAGGACGACAACACACACAAGTTCTTGCATGGGACCGGATTCCATTGCGTCAAGCAACTGGATGGCAGTGTGATGGAGGCCTACTATGCCCTCCGTCACCTTAAAACGATTGTCCGGGATTGCGAGAAAACGAAGATTGCATCTAATCTCGCAGAATACACCAAAATGGCGGAAGGTCTCACCGATGCTGATTATAGACAAGACTTCCATCGCATCCGGCTGCAGTTAACAAATATCATCCTCGACGATGTCATGCACGCCTCAGGGTCCTTCCACTTCCGCTTCGGTACGTAGGATGTATTATAAAAGATAGCCTTGCTAAGCATTACTAGCTAGTGTGTACTTTTTTGTAGAAGTGCATGTGTAGGGTTATATATTATATATATGCTATGCTATGAAACCCAAATAGGATAGCCATATGATTTCCAACCATGACAACATTGATTGATCGTCTTGCCTCTATACTTAGATGAACAAATTATACTCTATGTATATCACTAACCAATATATATCCCAATCCATCTTCAGCGTTGTCTCAGAGGGAGATGGAAGAACGACTAGCGGCGCAAAGTGACACCAGGGAGTGGAGGACGAAAGGGGGCATTCTACCATTCCCGGCGCCGCTCAAGAAGAGGAAGCCATGATCATGCATGCTCCCGCGCGCTCTTGCTCACCATCATCACCGATGTGTGCTACATTTGATCCTAGTTAGGCAGTGAACACTTCATTTGTATTATGTAGTGTGAAATGATGAACTTTTGTTTCTATCATAACTAATATATTGTGTAAATTAACATTCGGCACTTTTGTGACTATGTGTATGTATCTCGGGCACACTAAGTAATATGTGTGATGAAATAGTGATTAATGTGTGTCTGTTTATATACCTGTCAAATATATCTGTATTTCTGGATAAATCCTGTATATACCTGTATTTATACAGCAAAATGAAAAAAAATACCTGTAATACTGTTTCATATTTCTGTGGCGCACGCTTTTATTTTTTTGTGGCGCACCAGGCGTGGGTGCGCCACAGAATTCCTTTGCTATGTGGCCTACCGAGCTATTTCTGTGGCGCACGGCCTGGGTGCGCCACAGAAAGTGGTTTTCTGTGGCGCATGCACATGGTGCGCCACAGAAAACAAATTTTAGTGGCGACGATTCTGTGGCGCACCCAGCAATTCTGGGGGTGCGCCACAGAATGTCAATTTGGTGCGCCACTGATAGCCCTTCTCCTAGTAGTGTTATTAATGAATCATTTTTTCTTTTAGCCCTCCAAATCGAGCAAATCATCAGCTGCTAAAAAGACGAAACGAGGCCCGACCAGAAGGTTGGCCGATGGTGTAAGGACATCGATCGACAAAGTTGGTGATGATGGCGATCCGCTGGAACCCAGAGAGAGCCGCCGTAAATTTATAAATCAATGCCGAGTTCTTGTTAGGGACTTGGTCCCGATCATCCTTGAAGAATGGCATAAGCCAAAGGACGACAACAAGGCAGCTAGTTATGTCGACGACAGAAGAATTTTTTGCTTTGGGACACGCTCTTGACACTTGTCAACCTACCGCCAGGTCTCACAGAGGACAAGAAGGAGAAAGTCAAGCTGTGGACTTTAAAGAAGATGGCCACACAATTCCAAACCTGGAAGAAAAAGTTATGGAAAAATTATGTAGCGGCGGAGGAACAGGATCCAGAATTCACTGGACCACTAGTGAAGATACAACATGACTGGCCCGCATTTGTGAAGATAAGAAAATCGGAAGCCGCTGTGGCCCGATCGGAAATAAATAAGGCAAATGCTACGAAGAAGACATATCACCATACTTTGGGCACAGGTGGCTACAAGACTGCTGTGCCTAAGTGGGAAGCCTTTGAAGCAAAACTACTTGATCAAGGGATCATTCCACAGACAGCGGACTGGCCCGAGAGATTCAAGTTCTGGTTGTTCGCGCATGGGCAGGGTTGGACCCACAGACAGGGTAGATTGTTGCAAAGGGAAAATGGAAGGAAAAATTGAAAAAGTAACCAAAGATCTTGTGGACGCAATAGAAAAAGTTCGAAATGGAGAGTACGTGCCCGACAGAGAGAACGACGAGCTGACACTCGCCCTCGGAATCCTGAAAAAGTTGGACGAGTACGAGGCTATGGACCCGGTGTTTCGTGGAAGCAAGGGTTTCCTGAGGACGCTGAAACTTATAGAAGTCGTTAGAGAAAGAAGAAGCAGGAGTTAGACCGGTTATCGGAATTGGAACGCCAGCGGCTCACTACCCCTTGGATGATATCATGGAGAAGACAGACTGTGAGCTACATATGTCAATGAAGAACATATCCTTCAAGGTGGCGGTCGGCTATGCTTTACCAAATCAATTTGGAGAAAGATACCATCTCGGCGGGATTCCAGCTGGCTATGCTCGTGTCGGGTGGATGAAGTTATGCCGGGATTTGGTACACTGGAGCTTAACATTCCTGGAGGTGACGAGGAGAAGACACTGGGAGAAGTCCAGCGTGGTATCGTTATATGGAACAACAAAAACATCGTGTTTCCAAACTCGGCGCCAAGGCCACCGACTCCTCCGAGTAGCAATCCCCCACCTCAAAGTCCATCCCTCCCCGCCAGTTGGGAGCCCAGCCCGAGTCCATCGCCCGTGCCGTCCCATCAGCCGACTGCGCCCACTACTAAGTCCATCGGCCGCACCGCCCCAGAAGAAAAGTGCATATAAGGAAACTCGAGAGGAACACGAGTTGCTAAAGCCTCTTCCAAAGAGAAGTTACGACTTGTCTCCAGAGGAACTCGAGGCAGAGGTGAGAGCCGATGTGAAAAGACAATTAACACCGAAACGGCCCCCGCCAAAGGAGATAATACGACCGGAAAAAGTTGCGAGATGTTTGAAAAATCTATCGAGTGGACTGCCACAACCGCCTGATTTGCCAGATGACTATGAACGTTGTATTGAGAAGACATATAGTCAAGAGAAGCAGGAGGAGGCGGCGGCATATCGCCAAAAGAGGGAGCAGTTGCGGACGGCTAAAAGCGGGAAACAAGTGGCCCAACTCAGAGAACAGGCAAATCAGTCGATCCCCCCGCTCAAGGTGATGCCCGATAAGGAAGTACACCGTGACACTGGTCGCATAGGCGACAGTGGTTACCCCATAGAGTATCAGTATGCATGGACATATGTCAACGGGAAGTCACTGGTCAGACCTGAGGCGGTCCAGTCTCTAACAACACAATTGCGCCACTTGCATCAGTGGTACATGAAAGCCGCAACGGACGGGCATGACCACTTCTAGGTGGCATATAGGAAAGAGCATTACTTCACGGATGACCAGATGTATGTTCTGTTTTCTGAAAAATTTCAGTTATTCGATCAAGACGCCCTCGACAAAGCCCTCGTCAGTTGCTATTGTTTGTAAGTGATTTATTTCTGCAATTTAATTAAGTCTCTAGCTCAGCTCGTTCATTGCCTGTAATTATCTCACTATATTCTTTTGTACGCTATTATGCATAATGAAGATTGTCGAATGCAGAAGGGCCGCCATCTTTGACATTGGGTTCGTTGACCCTTATTACAATCATGAATTTACCGTAAGGGACCATGCCAAGGACACAGAGAAAAACTTGCTCCGGTTTTTAGTGAAACAAAATACCTACACAGAAATACTTTTTCCTTACAACTTCAAGTGAGTGTTACTATCTTCTACACATTCTATTTTGCTTACTTGATGTTTAGTGCAATCGATGAGTTATGTATGCATGTACATATAAACGTGCGCAGATTCCACTGGATTCTGCTAATCATTAGAGTTGATGAAGGACGTTGAAGTCATGGACTCGTTAAGGAAAGATATGGACGAGTACCTCAACTTGCAAGAAATGTTCCAGAGGTAATTTCAATCATTATCGCTCTATATCGACCTCTTTCGTTCATTTTCTGATATCAAGTAATTAATAACTCCTTTAATCATTTTCTTTTGCTGGGCAGGGTTTGGAAACGGTTCACCGAGAAGGTTAAAGGGGATTGGAAACCAGAGCTGTATTTTTATACCACCAAGGTAAGTAGTACTATATATCTAGGTCCGCACAACTCTTTAATTCTAGTTTCAATACCATTATCATGCTTGATTATTATTTGATTAAATTATATTCTTTGTAAAGTGGTGTTTGAGACAGGAACAATGGACTAATTTATGTGCATACTACGTTTGCGAGTTCATACGCTCTTGTGTCACTGAGCGGAATAGAGATAACATAACAGCTAAAGTACGTAAACACTATTCGCAATTTTTTATTAACATATTGTGTTGAGTTCCATTCATAATTTATTTTATGATGATTTCATATATATATACACACAACTCACATATTCATATTGATCTAGATGGATCGAATGCGGGACAAGCTCATACCAACGAAGCGCCTAATAGCAATTCAAGAGGAATTGGCAGGATTTTTGAACTCGGAGATCATAAAGGAAACCGGAGAATTTCATCACCGTAGTAATTATATTATGCCTCCATGTAATTGACGCGATCTCGACGTGAGAATTTCATTAAAGCAACTTGTATGTGTATGTATATATGCATCGACGTGATCTCGATGTAGTATAAACTTTATGTATACGACTTGTTTTTTGCGCATCAACGTGATCTCCATACAAAAAGAATTGAATGGAAAACACAAAATCCAAACCCCTAAACCCCTAATGCCATAAACCCTAAACCAGGAAAAATAAATAAATAGAAAAGAAAAAGCCAAAATCTTTAGTCCCGGTTGGTAACACCAACCGGGACTAAAGGTCTTCCCTCTGTGGACGCCTTGCCGTGGCCACGTGGAGGCCCGTTAGTCCCGGTTCGTGGGCAACCGGGACTAAAGGGGTGGGGGGGCTTTAGTCCCGATTTGCTTGTCCCGGTTGCAAAACCGGGACTAAAGGCCCTCTGGAACCGGTATAAATGCCCTGTTTTCTACTATTGAAAGCTGAGAATTAGAGAACGTAAGAGATGGGAGGAGGAGGCTGTGAGAATGATGTCGTCCACATAGAGGAGAATATAGGCGGTATCGGAGCCACGATGAAAAGTGAAGAGAGAGGCATCCGATTTGGATTCAAGAAAGCAATGGACTGAGCAAAGGCGGCAAAATGATGAAACCATGCACGAGGGGCCTGTTTGAGACCGTATAGAGATTTCAGAAGACAACAGACATGGTTGGGCCGAGAGGGATTGATGAAGCCGGAAGGTTGTTGGCTATAGACTTCTTCTAGAATGTTCCCATGGAGAAACACGTTTTTGACATCAAGTTGATGGATAGGCCAATTCCGAGAGAGGGCTAGAGATAGGACAATACGTATCGTGGCTGGTTTGACGAAAGGGCTAAAGGTTTCATCAAAATCGTTGCCGGGTTGTTGAGTGAATCCTTGCACTACCCATCGGCTTTGTGATGAGCAAGAGATCCATCGGGATTATGTTTGTGATGGAATATCCATTTGCCACTAAAGATATTTGCACCGGGAGGAGGAGGAACAAGAGTCCAGGTGTTGTTTGCCATCTGTGCATCGTATTCTTCCTGCATGGAAAAACGCCAAGAGGGATCGCGGAGAGCTATGAGCTAGTTGTGGGTATAGGGGATGACACAGTAGCAGATAGGTTTAAGCGATCTGGAGGACCAGGAAGACATCCGGTTGTGCGGCGGGTTCGGTGTATAGGAGGTGGAGGAGGAGGGGTGGAGGTGTCGGCATATGGGGAGGGATGGAGGTAAAGATGACATGGCGGATGATATTGGGGAGCTAGAACCATTGGAGGAGGAAAGGGGTGACCCAGGAGGTGTGGCAACATCGGGAGGGGTTGGGGTGGAGTTGCGGCAGAGGGAGCTGCCGCGGCAGAGTTTTGGAGGTTTTCGCGGCTGTGGCAGAGATTTGGGTGTTTTTCTGCCGCGGCAGAAACGGGCCGTGGCGATGTGTGAATTTGTTCGTCGTGGAGGATGGGAGGATCAAATATATCTGTGGCAGTGGATGATGTTGGGTTGTTGTGTCACTAGTAGAAAAACGAGTATTGCAGTCGGTTGCTAGCGGCGGTTAGAGCAATTAAAAAAATAAGAGACTAGGATACGCTACACCTCAGCCGGTTATTTCAGATTAACCGCCTCCAAAGAAAAAGCCGACTCCTATAGTATGGTTTCCAGAGCGGCCCAAATGCAAGCGCGCCTCCCACGAACCTAGAGGCGGGTCAGAAAAAACGGCTGCGGCCTACTAACGTATTGGGGTCGGTAATATCGTGGAGAGCCTCCGATAAAACATGCGTCGGCCTAAAATACCGCAGTCTCAAAATATTTTTTTTTCGCGTCAGTCAATCTTTCAAACTCTCTACGGTTTAGCTTATTTGGAACGTGTCCGATGGCTCCCGCGCTTTTTTGCTTCCCGCAACATGGTTGTGCGGTCCATATAAATTCGGACGTTCCATATTAGCTTGATACTTCGATTTTACAACTACAAAATACAAATTTATACTCCACACTACACGTACGTACGTACACTTATACACTGCTACTCCTCGTCGCTATCACTGAAGAAACTCCAATCCTCATCGGAGTACTCCACCTTCACCGCCGTCGAGGGGCCCGCCTCGTCGGTCTTCTTCTGCTTCTTCCTGCTGGTCTCTGCATCCCTTGCGCAGTAGAACTCCATCTCCGCCTGCACAAGATCCGGATGCTCCCTTTGAATCCTATCCATGGCCGCCTCATCGGACTCATGGGGGCGGACAACAAGTTGCTCCATTGGACGGAGGTGCTGCTGCCGCCTCATCTCCTCTTCACGGGTCGACGCAGCCAGTGCTTCCCGTTCGAGCCACTCCGCGTCTTGTAGTGTCTCCACCTCCGGTAACTTGAGGTCAGACTTGGGCCGGCCGGCCCTCCACACGGCGGCGTCGTACACCCACGCGACATGGTCCACCATGCTGAACGTGCCGAGCCACTGCCGATGCCGCTTGAACGAGATTTCAGCGGCGTAGCGGCCGGACGGCCGCATCTGCACCCCACGGTAGCCGCTATTACTCTAGACACGGCGGCGCGGCGGCATCTATGGTGGATTGGGATGGGGCCGTGACAGATCTGACGTTTGGGCGGTGCGGCACTGTGGATATATGGCCGAAGTCGGGGGCGGTGCTGCGCGTGGGAGGGGAAGGGGGACTTTTCACACTGCGGGTGCGAGGATGGTGGTGGCCGTCGCTTTGGGCACAAGCCCCTGTTTTATGATCAAACAGAAATATAATTTATTTTTATTCTCAAAAAAAGAAGTAGTACAAAAGATTACTTACGAAAAAATCCTATAGGATCCAATCCTACAAATCAAACAAGCAAGAAAGGGAAATTTCCTATAGGATTTAATCCTCCAAAAATCTTAGGCAATTCCTTTGAATCAAACAGGCCCATAATTTATTTTTGTTCTAAAAAACAAATAGATAATGTATTTATGGCTGAACAAGTTCTATAAGTTCAAAAAAGAAAGTAGTACATTTGTTGCATACTACACAAATTAATTTACATCTAAAGGGGTATTCCGGCGGTGAACACGTTGAGATGATCAAGTGCCATTGCAGTGAGAGAGTTCACAAATACTACCACAAGACTACAAAGGTTCTTAAAATATTACAAGGTTCAAACTGATTACACATACAAACTCTTCCAGTTCAATATCAGTGCCATTGTAGTGAGTTCACAAATACCATAAAGATTACAAGGTTCTTAAAATATTACAAGCTAGGTTATTCATACAGATATTACACATGGAAACTCCTCCACTCCATTGATTTTGCAAAGGGATCAGCCACCAAAAAGTCATGCACGAAATGAACATTGTCCATTAAGTTCATACCTATATTTATAAAATCAAATTGGGCTTCTGAAGAAGCTTTGTCCTCCAGCCGGAGTCGCCTGCCTTGAGTACGAAACCATGTTTCCCCCTGCTCTGTATCGACGTCAAACCTCGTTATCTTGAGCGCACTTGCGTTCAGAACAAAGAATTTGGCGAAATGAACCTCTGGTGGGGTGCCTCGGTAGTAGCTCAAAGTAATTTCTTTGAGATGGAGATCAAGGCATTCGATAGGATCGTTCCTGTCATACTGCAGCCCATTTTTCAGTGATTTCGGCCCTTTTGATGTCTGCGAAAACAGAGAACATAATGTGTCAACTATAGTGGCTACATCAAAACAAAAGCACTGTAAATTAGTTATATTTTCATTTGATTCATAGGGTAGGAAAAGTGTAGGAATAGAAATCCTATAGGATTGGGATGGCATGTCTATGAAATCATATAGGAAAAGAGTAAGTTTGTTTGCTTATGCTGAAGGAATTTTCCATGAGGTTGGAGCTCGGTCATGTTATTTTCCAATGGGATTTGCACTACAAGATTCCTATTGGAGATGATCCTATGAATCAAACACTTTCTATAGGAAAATTTCCTATATGGTCAAATCCTACAAGAACCCTATCATATTCCTTTGAATCAAATGGGCCCTAAATACAGTTTTAAACACTACATTTGAATCACAGGAAAAACAGAGGAATTGTTAATTCAGAGACTACATAAATTATCTCTCCATGTTACTAGTGTTTGAATCACATGAAAAACAGAGAAATTGTTAATTCAGAGTATAAAGAAATTTTTGCCATGTTACTAGTGTTTGCATCGCTGGAAAAACAGAGGAATTGTAACATTGCGGTTTGAGTGGATAAAATTCCTTCAGAACTTAGTGCAATGCAATCCTATATGCAATCCTACGGGGAAAAATCCTATGAATCAAATGAGCCCTTACTGAAAAAGATAGCTCACCTGGATGTATAGCTTCTCCATGCACGGAAAGCATCTAAGGAAGGCAACAACTGATTCCAGATTGGGGCCGATAGAATCTAGTGCCAAGACCTTCACTGTACGCAGATATGAGGTCAAACTTTTGGGAAAAAATTTCTGCACAACAACGAACATGCATCAAGAAAATTAGCAAAAATGTGAGTGTGGCAAGTTGGGAGAATATTAGAACACTGTGAACAATCAAGAGGACTGTTTTACCCAAAAGATAGTGGATCCAACAACAAGTTTGGAGCTGTACTTGCTCGTGTAGCCCAGCACTGTCAATTTCGGTGCGCTAATGACCGTGATTCTTGTTAGAGCATGTGGACTATATACACTCAACCTCTCGAGTAAGGGCGCATCCCCAATGACCAGTTCGTCCAGCTGGTAATGTGATCTGCTATGCGACCAGCGTAAGAAGCCAATCGATCGGAGAGTCGGCGAGACGATGCGGAGGGGATCGTCCATCCCCTCCACCCCATCAAGGTGTAGGCACTCCAGCGCAGTACAGCCCGCGAGCAGTTGCTCCATGGCCTCGGTCGAGATGCCGACGGCGGTGAGGATGAGCAGATTGAGAAGAGGGAGCGCATAATTCCGCGGGGGGATATTGCATCGAACAAACCTGGCGCGCTGCAGGGTGGGGAATAGGCGGGGCAGTTCATGCGGCATACCCAACGTCCTTAGTCCACCTTCAAACGTGAACTGCGGGATCTCATTTAGGGTGGAGGATCGAAACCATTGGTTGAGCTTGGCGCTGACATTGCACTTGGTAAAGCGTGTGACTGGCCCAGGGTGCGCGGCGAGAATCTGGGAGACTGCGTGGATGCGCTCGGCATCACTGTGGCCGAGACCACCGTCGACGCTGAGCTCGAGGGGGACGGAGCGCCAGAGTGGGCTCCATCGCTTGGAAAGGATGGTAGTGCGGGTGCCAGATTTGGTGGGGAGGAGGAAGATGATGATGCGCAGCATCTCGTCGGGGAGTTCGCTGAGGCGGTCGTGGCTCGCCGGATGCTCTTGCGGTTCTGCCTCGACCCGCATGCGCTTATTGTGCGCCTCGACCTCCATCTCAGCCGCCGGCGATACAGGCAAGCTCGGCGGTGGGGTTTTCTTGGACTGGATTTTTTGGGTGGCAGTGTTGTGCGGCAGTGTTGGAGGGGATAGGTGAGGAAGGGGCGGCAATAAACTATGCAGGACCGTAGACCGTTGCCGGAAACTAAATTTTGGTACTAATTTATCTAGAGTATCCGATGAATTCCGAACAGACTGGACCAAACCAAACCAGATCGAATGAGCACGGACCGTCCGAACTTGAACATGGTGAACCGCAAACGGCTCGATGGGAAAACAAGTTTTTATTAATATTATGCAAACTAAATGGTAAACAATGCATGTTTAGAAAGATGAGCTCAAGATAATGAAAAATTATTAGTGATCTTGGTTTGGTAACTCCGAAGCGGAATGTTTTCTAGAGACTTCATGTGGGACGTACGCTTTCTGAATGCCCTACCATTTTTCAAATTAATTTATTGGCTTCTACAATTTTACTTAAGTTTATGCACCCAAAAAATGATACCATGCAAATGGAAACTAAATTTGGTCATTTTTTCATTTTCTTAATTTTACTTTTTGGTACTAATTTATCCGGAATTGTCTAACAAATTCCAAACAGCCCGGAACAGACCAGACCAGACAGAAAAAACCGGACCTTCTGGACTTGGCCGAGGCAAACCGCAAACATTAATGACAAATCTTTTTTTTTTTCATATTATGCAATCTAAATGGTAAACAATGCATGTACGTAGAAGATGAGCTCAACATGATGAATTTTTGTTACTAATATTAGTTAATAATTTTGGTTACTCCGAAGGCGGAAGGTATATTTTCATGTGATCGAGGACGTCCCATTTCTAAATATGACCTACGTTTTTAAATTCTATGTACTGGCTTCTACAATCCAGCTTAATCTTATATACAAAACTTATGATACCATGCAAATAGAATCTAAAATGTGGTAAGTTTTACATTTTATCTTTATTTTAGTTTTCTGGTACAAAGTTATCCGGAATAGTCCGACAAATGCTGAACATGTCGGAATACCAATCCAGACAACAACAAACACGGTTTAAGTCATATTATATATAATTATAAATGGCCAAACAAATGCATGTGTACAGTAAGAGCTCAAAATGATGAAATGTTGTTACTAATCTTGGTTGGTTACTCCGAAGCGGAAGGTTTTCCTCCGGACACCTCACGCGGGGGCGTTCCCTTTTGGAACGACGACCTACCATTGTTAAAATTTATTTATGTTTATACAATTAAATTTAAGCTTATACACCGAAAATATGATACCATGCAAATTAAAACTAAATTTTGGTAAGTTTTACATTTTCTTTATTTTACTTTTTGGTACGGATTATCCGGAATAGTCCAACAAATTCTGAACATGCCGGACCAGTCCAGACCAGCAAGTAAAGAGTGTGGACCTTCCGGACTTGGCGGAGGCGAACCGCAAACGACTCGATGACAGGTGGGGCATGTATCCTTCTGGGCCCGCATGTCAGCGGGAGGGTATTGAATAAGTTCGTTTGTACTGTTTCGGCTGGATTAATTGGTTTCTTCCCTTCGAAGAGAACTGCTACAAAATCGAAAGTTAGCCTTGCAGCCAGTGAGCCACGCAATAGATAGAGACGAGAAAGAGGATCCAAGGAGACCTCGAATGCGCCACTGCGCCTAGTCTCGAAAATTGTGGCTGCGCCATCGAGTGCGGGCAGAGCACGTCCCGTCGCGTAGAAAATTATGGCTGTGCCATCGAGTGCTGGCAGTACACCGTCCCGTCACGTAGAAATTGGGGCTGTGCCACCGATGCCTCGCCGCAGAGTGTCAGCGCCGCGTCCCGTCGAACTGATCATCACAATTTACTCCTCTCCCCCCCCCCCACACACAAGTTCACCGGCCCACTTCCCTACTTATCCCCATCTTTCCCCATCGCGGCATCTCATCCAAGCAGCAGCTAGCAACATCTCCCTCTCCAACCACCACACACAGCTAGCACACACCCCAGCTTCACTCCCCTACCGTAATGGCCTCCTTCATCCTCCCGCCCGCCTCGATGGAGCTTCAGCACCCGCGGAGAATGGTCGGCGATGACATGCTCCGGGTCTGGGCTGCGTCGGCGTGGCGGTCTCCCTTCGATGCGGCATCTTCCTTCATCAGCACGGGCTACGGCATGCGCCACACTGGCGAGAAGCCTATGTATCGCCTCCAGCTGCTTGCGTCCGGGGAGTTGATGGTCCGCTTCGCCAACACCCTCGACGTACGTCTGCTCTACGACCGCGTCTACGAATGCGGCGACGAGCTCATCCTCTTCACCGGTGCCCACGCTGTCAAGATCGACATTGACTACTTCCCCAAGAGCCGCTTCGTCCACCTCCTGCGCCCCCACGACGAGGCGATCATCAGCCCCTCACATGGCTCTTGGGAGCGCGCGCACGGCCACCTATGCACCATCAGCTTCGACGACCTCCCTCCCCACTACACGAGAGACCGGGAGGTGCTGGACAAGCTCGTCAAACGCCTCGGTGGCGATATGGTGGAGGTGCTCATGCCCAAGACCATCCACGTCAAGGCGTGGATCAAGGACCCGTGCAGTCTCCCAAAGGTGTGCGCCGTCATGGAGCAGCAGCCAGACAGCTTGTTGAGCTACAACCGTCATATTAGGATCCCAGTTAAGCAGTTCCAGGGTGTGTAAATCTCTCTGTCGTTACCGTGCTTATAGATTAATGAAGTGCCTTTTGATTTGAACCTCTCATGCCCGTGTAATTAACTATCTTGTTAAGCTTTCCTGAAAGGGCATGGCGCCCCCATGTGTAGTTTTCTTAATTAATGACAATCCCTATGGACTAATGGTTTCATTGAGTTATACTTGTAGTGTTTGTCCATAGGCAATGCTTGAACTCCACATGTTGGATTCAAGGTTGATGCCATGAAGATATTGATATAATGGAGTATTTGGCTTCAATATCATCGAGTTGTATGGATATATTTGAAATGATCAATAAGAAGAGTATGTGATGACCAAGTGGTTATTCGCCGAGTTGTCCAAAGATGTCTTGAAGAAAAGGATTCTGAGATCATTCATGGTTACCTTCAAGACATCATCTATTAAAGAGAGAAGTAAAGATACAAGATTAATCAAGATATTGATCAAATCACAAAGCTACAATATGTACCAAGTGGGATCATGTATCTCTTGGTATGGTAAGAAATTATCCGTATAGCTTTGTGAACTAACCCATGATATGTGTGTGTGTGTGGTATTTATATGTGCGGTTAGGTAACTTTCCATGGGCTTATATCAAAGGGAAGATTTCATATAGCCCATGGTTGATGACGGCAAGTGGTGATCGTCATCAAGCTTGAGATGTGCAAGTTCAAGAGAGTCGTCTCAATCAAATCCTATGATTGGAGCTTCCCACCCATTTGGAGATAATGGTCATGTGCAGATGTGCCTAATGAAGGCTCACCCATAGGGGAGTTGATCTCGAAATTTTGGTGGCTCTCGGGATTAGTTGAGAGCCTCCAATTGAGTTGTGGAGTGTGCCTCAACCTTGTGATTCTTGTGGCTTTGGGAGCCGCGGGAATTCGGTGGGAGCCTCCAATTATGTTATGGAGTGTGCCTCATCCTTGTACGGGTTCGGTGACCACCCTCGAGTGTCCCATAGTGGTTTGTGGTACTCTACATTGGTAGAGGCACGAAGGAGATTACGGTGTGCCATTTGACGGCTATTCGGGGATCACTTTGTGACTCCGCACCGCTCCAACGGAGACGTAGCTTCCATTGGGAAGTGAACTTCGGGACAAATCATCGTCTCCAAGTTCCTCGGTATTTCTACACCCGAACTTCCTACTTATGCAATTTACTTTGTGATAGCCATCGAGCTTGAAGTAATATATCTTGCTATCACATAGTTGCTTATCTTGATTAGCATAAGTTGTTGGTGTACATAGGTAAACCTAGCTTTGTTTAGGTTTTGTGCTTGATAAATTAACCGCTAGTTTTATTCCGCATTTATTCAAGCCTAAACCGTAAGGAATTTTAATCGTCTATTCACCCCCCCTCTAGGCAACATCCGTGTCCTTTCAATTTCCGCATGCATGCTATGCTGACAACCCGGTCGGCCGTTAACTCCGAACGCTCTGGTGGCAGAACTAGCCGTTGCATAGTTTGCACTAGCCGTTATGCTATATGTTCCGGCCGGTGCGCGATTGCCTATATATCTCTCTTCCCCCATCACGTTCACACACACTTACCTAGCTATCATTATCCAAGCGAATCACCTCACAATTTTCCCTGATCGACACCATGTCCGGATCAGACGTCGAGCACTCGTCGCAGGAGCTGTGCCAGCAGGTCAGCGACCATGAGCTGTGACCGGCCATTGGGCCGCCAGTCGTCCTGTCTCCCACCCCTCTCATGGCGTCCACTGAGCAAGAATTCCATCACCACGTTCTCGTCGCCACCGTGCTTGGGTCACGCCTCCCAGTTTCGCCATTCGACTTTGTGGCGGCGCTAGGCACTCAATGTTGCATCCGGCCTGACGAAGTCCTTGTCGAGGTGTGCGCGCCGCCCGCCGATTTCTTCGTGTGGTTCAAGTCTCGCGACGACTGCGGTCGCATTCTCCATACCTGGCCAACGCTCTGGTGTGGCGAGGCGACCATCAGTTTTGTGCCCTGTCGGAGCTTGCCTACCTATGCACGGTAAGCTTTGACGGCATCCCTTTCCACGCCAGGGAGCCGGAGGTGCTGAAACGGCTCGTCAACATCATCGGCGGCCAGATGGTGGACGTGTAGCCGCCCGCAGACAACTGGGCCATCGACGTCACGGCGTGGATCAAGGACCCGTGCACTGTCCCAAAGGTGCACCAGGTCCTTGTCCCGGAGCCTAGCAACAGCGTGCCAGCCGACTCCGACAACCTAGATCGATCTCCGACGCCGCCATGCTCACCAGAGAGAATGCTCTGCTTCGCTCATCGGGTTATCATCCACATCGTCGACTTGGTCGCGAACCACGCGGGCACGAGACACCTACATCAGTTTAGGACATGGGCAGGCCAGGTCAACGGCACCTCTCCGTCGCACTTGCGCGACGGCGGCAACACCTTCGGAGGCAGAGCGGGAGGAAGATTCTGATGCGGCGGTCACACCTTTTTAATGCATTATTTGTTTATGTTCAAGTTGTACTGTTATTGGAGGAATGAGGAATAAAAATTCTAATTTGCAAATTTAGTCCAGAACGTACGAACATATCTGGAGGGTACGGATGTTGTTTACGCGGGGAAAATTTTGGCTGGGGACATATTTGGCTCGCTCACTCCAAGTTGGCACTCACTCATATTTTGGCACTCTCACATTTCAAATTTTCCGCCCGCTCTCTCTGCACCGCCCCCCTCTCCCCTGTCACAGCGCCGCCACTCCGCTTCCGCCGTAGCAGCGGCCCGTGGCTCCAACCCACCCCCCACCCACCCTCTCCTCCCACCTCCCCCTCCAACCCCCGCCTCCTCTGAGCCGGCGTCCCCTTTCTTCCCCGGAAATGGTAGGTGTGGTTCACTAGTACAGAACGACACATTGGAAACGGGCCAAAAACCCCTTCGGAAACGGAGAAAGGGTCCGTGTCCCCGCCTCCATGGCTGATGTGAAGGAGCTCATCGGGAACGGAGGCAAAAAACCGTCACTGATGAGGCATAAGTTTGGCTACGGTTGCCGACCAATCTCCGTTTCCGATGTATCGGTGCATCAGTAACTGAGATTCTATTTTACACGTTTGCATTGAGATTTCTTCAGAAGCCTACAGCAGCAATGCGGTTGCCAATTGACATTCAAAATCTCACAGCAGAAGCATAAAGTTGCTAGCAAATCCATTCATAACGTATATTAGAATTTTCATCATTACATAGCATCAAAAGATGAGTTACACATGCCTCGCTAATCCTATCATTCTCATGCCTCCCTAAACTTAACTTTTATGACACTCCACTCTTCTCCAGCTCCACCTTCTTTCTCAGTTCCGAAGCGCCAAAAACGGAATTCGACCTAGCAAAAGACTCGAGTAGCGGTTTCATGCTTCCCCAAATCACATCTGCAGCCAAATTGCTACACACATACATAAAATAGATGAAGAAACTAAAAACCAGAAACCACACCGAGCTCACAAGCCTCCTTAGCAAATTAATTTTGCCAAATTCTTCGTACTGAGGCTTGCTCCATCTTGGACGGTGTCGCCGAAATATAATAACATCACCGCTGTGACATTTCGGCCACACTGTCCAAGACACTCTTAATTAAAAAAGTGTTTTGAACAGTGCAGCGAAACGTCACAACAGCGACGGTTCACGGATATGATCCCACTTTGTATTTAGCTCTTTTAAAACTTGTTTGGATCTGCATAGCATTTCTGCATATAAAATACATGGATGTCTAGTTAGAAAAGAGCCAAATATGATGCTACATGACATAAATACAATTTAAGATGAAAACAATTTACACCTTAAGCGCCTATATCCGTGTGCTTGCGGTCCGATCGAAACGATTTGGAGGCAGAACTTGAAGGTGATGTTACCTTCAATTGCCTCACTATTTTTATGCATTGTCGCCGAAATAAACTATTACTTCATACACTAGCTACACAAAACCATAACGAGGATTAACACATTGACAAAGGGTTGAAATTAATCTATTCATCATCGGTAGTACTAGTAGTGAGGGATCTATTCATCATCGGTAGTACTACGAAGCGTTGAAATTAGTTTACCCTAGCAGACTTAAAATAGTGTAAGATTTAGTATTGAGGGATGTATTCATCATCGGCAGTACTACAATACTAGACAGAACATAATACTACAATACTAGACAGTACTACAATACTAGATCAGTAGATGCTACTTTAAATAAAATGTAAGATCTAGTGTCGAGGGGTGTATTCATCATCGGCAATACTACAATACTAGACAGAACACAATACTAGATTTCAATACTAGACAAGTTTTCTGTGCTATTTTAAAAAAAATGTAAGATCTAGTCGGCGACATACCCGGGAAAGATGCACGGCAATAGACCAGTAGATCCGCGTCGGCGACATACTCGGGGAAGATGCGCGGCGGCTCGCCGACGCGCCGCTGGGGGGATGCGCGGCGGCTCATGACGCGCCGCTGGGGGAAGATGCGCCGACGCGCCGCTGGGGGAAGATGCGCAGCAGCTCGCCGACGGGACGCTGGGGGAAGATGCACGGCGGCGATGCCGGCCGGACGCGCCGCTCAGATCTGCGAGATAAGGGTTAGGTCTGGTGTGCTGCTTGAAGCCGCCGCCACACTGTGACTGTGGAGTGAGAGTGAAAGCGAGAGCGTTAGCGTTGCCGCAGTGGCACATTTATAGCACAAAGTATAACATCGCAAACGGAGGCAATAAACAACCGTTTTCTTTTATCTCTTCACTGACACACTGGACCTACTTACAAAGGATCGATACGGTTGAATTGAACTATCTATCTACTCTACTTGTTCTTCTTACGCCCTGCCTCCGCGCCATTGTCATCCGCGGTGCGGCGCGGCGTCGCTTCTTGCCAGTTGCCTTCTCCTCAGGCGCGTGCTCCTCCTTCTCCGGTCGTGCGTCCTTCTCCGGCGAATCCTCCTCTCGCGCCTCCTTCTCCGGAGCGTGATCCTCCTTCTCCGACGCGTCCTCCTCCGGCGCGTCCTTCTCCAGCGCCTCCTCCTCCGAAGCCTCCTCCGATGCCTCCTCCTCTGGTGCCTCCTCCGACGCCTCCTCCTCGTCATCGTCGTCAGCGTCGTATTCTTCCTGGCTAGAATACGGCTCCGGCGGGTCCTCCGGCTCCTCTTCCTCCGGCGACTCGTCCTCTTCGGAGTCGTCTTCTCCTTCGCATGAAGACGGCGGGTCTGAGTCATCGGAGTCATCTTCTACAGAGCGTGAAGATGGCGGGTACGAGTCGTCGGGGTCCGAGTCCGGTGGCCCGTCTTGATCCCACCATGGGACTTCACGACGGTCTTCAGCGCTCGCATCGTCGCTCGGGACTTCCTCGTTCTGCCACCAGGGTTCCTCCATGGCGGTTGTGCTAGTGTGGTAGAGAATGTGGGAGAGAACGAAGGGGAGAATGCGAGAACTGCCTGGCTTCGCGCGGTTCCAGTCACATTTTATTAGCGTCGAGCAGGCGGTTCCAATCCCTCATGAATTAAGCCGCATTGAACAGGCGCGCTTCCAGTTTGCAACTGCAATTTTCCAAGCACATCGCAAACGGATAACCATAAACAACCGTTGCCATAGAGATACGTATTGGAAACGGAGGTGAATTTATGACCGTTGCCAATAATATTGGTAATGGAGATCGAAAATTCTTCGTAACCATTGTTGACGGACCAGCCGCGGCCCAGTTCTGCCAGGCCTCGTCCGCAACGCTAAAATCATGATTCTCTATCGCCTAACTCGTGTCGTTTCCATAGAGGGGTATCCGATGTGTCGTTCTGTACTAGTGGTTCCTTCGGATCTATGAACTATGTATGTGGGTGGATCTCATTTCATCTGTGATTTATTTCTCTAGGCTAGCTCCTTACCTGACCTAGAGTGACTCAAAATCGAAGAGCCGTGCAGCAGAATGAAGGAACAGCCGAAGCTCATGTTTCCATCAGCGGATGCATTACCAAGATTCCATGGTATGTGTTGTTTGTACTACTGTCCACATTTAGGCACACTAGGCCGTGTAATTTATTTCTTTAGGCTATCTCCTTCATAACCATTCCTTCAGATTTCTGCATTTTTTACCTCAACACCGTGGCCGATACTGCTAATTAAGGTGAATAACTTAGAATGGCAGCAGCTTCGCATGGATTATGTGTCATGTAATTTGTTTAGCAAAAAGATTGCTATAATGACTGCAAGTATATGTTCCTTGCAATGACAGGGAATTGCTAAATGGAATGACTGATGTGGCGAGAAGAAAATTGTGACTGAAGATGGCTTCATGTATACTGATATATGCTCGTGAGAAGCAAGGTAATTGATACATGCTCTCGAAACACAATAAAGAACCAACATCTTATCACAGTAATTGATATTTGCTTTAATTACTTTTTCAGAATTAGAAGCTCATACAAACACTGATATTAATTGACTGTTGTAATGACTTTATGTTTGTGACTCAACATGTTTTTTTTGGTTAACCGGCGTACTCCTTGAACTGCATATTCAAGGTTGCCCAACATGAAACACTAAAGGGGACAGTGAAAGATCAAGGTTGCCCACCATGAAACACTAAAGGGGACTGAATGACATATTTCCTTTATTTGAGCATATTTCTGGAGTACAATTCGATGTCCATATCCAATTGAAAATAGCAGATTGGCTTTCTCTGTGCTGATATATATTCTACTATCTTTGAATGCAGAGAACGCCGCCAATATGATTCGATCGATCGGTATCAGCTCGCCAAACAATGTAACACAAAATAAACAATCTCAACAACTTATTAGTAATTGATGTTTCATGTAATTCCTTCTATCAGAATTACATCAGTCATAGTTGAAAGGGCATGGCGCCCCCATGTGTGGTTTTGGTAATTAATGACAATCCCTATGGACTAATGGTTGCATTGAGTTATACTTGTAGTGTTTGTCCATAAGCAATGCTTGAACTCCATATGTTGGATTCAAGGACGTTGCCATGAATATATTGATATAATGAATTATTTGGCATCAAGATCATCGAGGTGTATGGATATATATTTGATATGATCAAGAAGAAGAGCATGTGATGACCAAGTTGTTACTCGAGGAGTTATCCGATGATTGGTCATATGTGAGTTGAGCATATTGCAAGTATGTCTTGGAGAAAAGGATTATGTGATCATTCATGGTTATCTTCAAGACATCATCTATTGAAAAGAGAAGAAAAGATACAAGGTTGATCAAGATATTGATCAACACACAAAGCTATAAGATGTACCAAGTGGGATCATGTATCTCTTGGTATGGTAAGCAACTGTCCATATAGCCTTATGAACTAACCCATGCTATGTGTGTGGCATTTCTATGTGTGGTTAGGTATCTTTCTATGGGCTTGCATCAAATGAAGATTTCATATAGCCCATGAAGGATGACGTCAAGTGGTGATCGTCATCAAGCTTGAGAAGTGCAAGTGTTCAAGAGAAGTATCTTGAAGATATCATATGCTTGATGCTTGCCACCCTCTTGGAGATAATGGTCAAGTGAAGATGTGTATATAAGAGGCTCTCCCATAGTAGAGTATGGGGGAGCAATATGTGAGACTTTACTAAGCGAAGCGCAATCAAGAAAGGTGGTCCACTTCAAGAGATCAAGGTCGACATCATCTAGCTCAAGTGGAATGCGCAAGGCAAATGTATGAACTTGATAGGGTTTATATTTTACCGGTCACATGGTGCTAGGTGGGAGACCGGGTTATAGGATAGATACCGTACTATCAAAGGGCTCTCATTGAGCTTTAGTGTATCAGTTGGAGAGAGCTCAAACCTTTGCATACTTGCCTTCATCATCTTTCTTGGTTCTTATTTGGCTTCTCTCTGTGTGGGATTTTGGAGCTTGTTGTGATCTTCATAACAAGCTCAAGTTCATCAAAAACGGATTTCGTATGAAAAACTTGTTGAGTTTTTTATGTTGGAGGTTTGACCGGTTGTTCATTTATAGAGAGGTTTTACCTTTCTACATTTGGTTTTATCCTCCCATATTGGACTATGATGTTTCTCTGCATGATCTTGTAATGCTTGTTGCGGTGATTGTAACGAGCCCAAGAACATCGAAAACGGAGTTCGTATGTAAAAGATATCACGTTTTCCGTATGGGTGTTTCTGGAAATCCGGGTGACTCAGAATATTCCGAACTGAATCCGAACTGATTCCGAACACATTCTGAACTGATTCCGGCCTGAGCTTTTCGGTTCTATACTCAGTCCGGATCTAGTTGGTAGACATCCGGATTATTCCGAAAATCTGGAATTCCGAACCAAATCCGGATTCACTCCGAACGACACGAATCTGCCCCAAACGGTCGGATTTCGGGGACCTATAAAATGGGGCCTTCTTTCCCAAAGGTTCCCTAACTCTTGAGCACGGTTTTGACCTCCATTGTTGACCCTTTGAAGGTTTGGTTTCTCTCTATTCCTTCATGATTCTTGCCTCCAATTAGAGGGAAAAGAGAGAGGAGATCTAGATCTACCATCCACCAATCAATCTCTCCTCTAAGTGAGGGGAAGCTTTTGGATCTAGATCTTGGAGGGATTTTGTGTCCTTCCTTGTTCTTCCTCTCTTCTCCCCCATAAGCATTAGTTGCTTTGGTGAGATTTGAGAGAGAAGGACTTGAGCACTTCTTGTGTTCTTGCCCATTGCATGGTTGCATCGCTTTGAGTTCTCCACGGTGATACGTGGTAAGTGAAGTTGAGTAGCTTGTTACTCTCGGGTACTTGGGGTGCCCTAGAGCTTGTCCTCTATGGTACTTGGGGTGCCCTAGACGGTCCTTGTTGATCTCGGAGTTTTGGTGGCTCCGGGATTAGTTGAGAGCCTCCAATTGAGTTGTGAAGTGTGCCTCAACCTTGTGATTCTTGTGGCTTTGGGAGCCGCGGGAATTCGGTGGGAGCCTCCAATTAAGTTGTGGAGTGTGCCTCATCCTTGTACGGGTTCGGTGACCACCCTCGAGTGTCCCATAGTGGTTCGTGGCACTCTACATTGGTAGAGGCACGAAGGAGATTACGGTGTGCCATTTGACGGCTATTCGGGGATCACTTTGTGACTCCGCACCGCTCCAACGGAGACGTAGCTTCCATTGGGAAGTGAACTTCGGGATAAATCATCGTCTCCAAGTGCCTCGGTATTTCTATACCCGAGCTTCTTACTTATGCAATTTACTTTGTGATAGCCATCGAGCTTGAAGTAATATATCTTGCTATCACATATTGTTATCTTGATTAGCATAAGTTGTTGGTGCACATAGGTAAACCTAGCTTGTTTAGGTTTTGTGCTTGATAAATTAAACGCTAGTTTTATTCCGCATTTATTCAAGCCTAAACCGTAAAGAATTTTAATCGCCTATTCACCCCCCCCCCCTCTAGGCGACATCCGTGTCCTTTCAATTGGTATCAGAGCGGGTTCTCTCATTTTTGGCTTCACCGCCTCGAGAGTAAAGATGTCGTCTAGTGAACTAGTGCACAATGCTTCTTTTATATTAGATGGCACAAATTATGATGTTTGGAAAATTCGCATGCTTGATAGTTTTCGGGTCATGGACCCATACATAGAGCGAATTCTAGATAGGGGTTATTCTCCTCCAAAGAATCCCAAAAGATTATCTTTATTGGATAAGAATAATTCCTATCTAGATGCTCAAGCTTCTAATGTGATTTTCAATGCTTTGAGCGATGTAGTTATTATGTCGGTCTCCTTTTCGGAATGCTCATGAGCTTTGGACCAAGCTTCAAGACAAATATGATGTGTCCAAGAATTGTGGAGATGATTGTTCTCCCTCCACTTCCGGCCGTGATGAGTTCTCAACTTCTCTACCACCTACATGTGGCAAGCCACAAAGTAATGCAATGGTGAGTAGTGATAAACATTGCAATGATGATAGTGAGCTTATAATTGATGATCCTTCACCTCTATCTTATTGCAATGATTTATCTTTGGACTTAAACATATCTAGCACCAAAAATGATTCACATGCTTGTGTTGATAGTCCTTGCATATCATGTGCAAATTGCTTGACTAATCCTCGTGATGATATGCTCTCTATGTCTTGTTCCCTTGATAAAAATACTTCTATTTCCTCTAGTATTTGTTTGGCTAACAATGTAGAGGAAACCAAACACTCCATGGAACAAGACATGGACTTGAATGGTGCTTCAAGTTTTGCTTCATCATCATCAACCACTTCGCACTTTTGCCTTATGGCAAGGGGATCAACGGTAACTTCTACCTTGACTCCCAATATATCTCAAAATGATAATGATGATGATAATGAAGAAGATGATAATGATGCTTCCCTTATTGAGAAGGGTCAAATGGTTCTTCATGCTATTGCTAAGAATAAAGATGCTCGTGCTAAATTCTTAGAAATCATGGCTACTTTTGTTGAGCGCAAGCTTACCATAGTGGATTTGGAAGCACGCATTGATGAATGATTTAGCCGCGAATATAAGTACGCGGATGAGATCGCCGATCTCAAGGAAGCTCTTGAAGAAGAACAAACCACTAAAGAGTCTCTTGAGGAGACTTTTACTCTAGAACTCTCTATGGTAAAGGAATCCCATGATAGTGCTATTGAGGAATTCAAAATAAAGAATGTGAGCTTGTGGATGCTCATGCTAGACTCCTTGAGGATTTTGCGCACCTCTAAAATGGCTCTAGGGTCATTAAGAGTGAGCTCATCAAACTCACCGAGTCTCATGAGCAACTCCAAGCTTCATATTCAAAAGAGCTTACCAAGTTATCTTCTCCTATTGCTACTAATGATGATGCTTGTGCTACTAACTCTATCTCTTGTGAAGCATCCATATTGACGGAGAATGTTGAGCTAAGGGCTCAACTTGATTGCTTCTAGCAATATGGGAAATTGGAAGAAAGACATGAAAAGCTCTCGAGCTCTCATGAGGATCTTTAGTCTCCCATGATAAGCTAAAGTTAGCTCATGAGGCTATTATGTTAAAGGTAACATCTTGTGAGCCCATGTGGACAATGGCACAACTTATACTCAAAATGCTTTATTGCCATGTGCTAGTCCTAGTAATTCATCCACTCATAATATTGCTACATCTTGTGATGAATTACTTTCCATGCCTTGTTGCTCTAACAATGAAGCTTCAACTTCCTCTAGTGTTTTTGTTGATACTAACCATGTAGAGGAATTAAAAGAGCTCAAGGCCCAAGTCACTTCTTGAAGAAAGACTTGGAAAAGCGTCATGGTGGGAAGTCCACACTTGACAACATGTTGAGTGAGCAAAGACGCCCCAATGACAAGAGTGGACTTGGATTCAACTCCAATAACAAGAACAAGTCCAAGTATAACAAGAAAAAGAAGGGAAGAACAAGTCAAGAATTCGGCCAAGATTGTTTGCTTCAAGTGCAAAGTTGAAGGGCACCATGTTAGATCTTGCCCTTTGAAGAAGAAGTCTCTTAGTGAGAAGCAACAAGGGAAGATGCCTCAAGTTCAAACTAAAGTTCCCCAAGTTGAAGAACGGCCACTTCCCAAGAAGAATCAAGCTATTCCTTCTCAAGTTGAGATTTCAACAAAGAAGAAAGGAGAAGCAAATGTTGCTACTTATGCCGTGAGAAGGGTCACTTTGCTTCTTCATGCACTAGTGGTACCTTATCCAACCCTATCATAATTGATAATGTTTATTCTCTTAGGAAGGATAAGGTTGGCAATGTGTTTGCCAAATATGTTGGTACTCAAAGTGGTGTCAAGAAAAGAACCATTTGGGTTGCCAAGCCTATTGTGACTAACCTCTTAGGACCCAACTTGGTTGGGGACCAACAAGCTAAAACTTGATCAATAGGTGTTGTGGAGGGCATTGGAGACTTGGCTACATCATGAAGAATTAAGGGATCTTCATCAATTATATTCTCTCAAGCCAAGTCAACGATTACATTGTTCTATCTCATATCCAATGTTCCTCCTTGCGGTAACTTGTATTTAAATCATATATACATTGAAAGTTGCTTGCACCCTTGCATGTGTTTGGTTTTGTACCTTGCTAGTGTTTGTATGTGTTGTGCTCTCTACTTACTTATCTTGATTAATCAAGTATGTGTATGTTGGTTTGCACACCATGTATGTGTGAGTTTGTGTGAGCTTTTATAATACCTTGCTTATACTTAGTTGGCTCTTGTTGAGAGATTAATGGACTATTCCATTTTGGGGAGTGATATGCTCTTTGGCACTTCACGATCCTAAAAATGTGTATACATGAGGAATACCACTTAGTGTTGATATATCAATATTATCTAGTCTCTATGTGGTATGTCATGCTCATGAGAAATTCAAATTCTATAATGTCCATTAATTATCTCTAGTTGGTTTTTGTTTGCCTCTTGTTGAGAAGAAATGGATTATCATATTATGGGGGAGTAATAAGCTATGTGCATATTACAATCCTAGAAAATGTGAACATGTGAGGTATTGCCATTTAGATTTGATATTATAAATTATCTTGTTCCTACGTGGCATGTTGCTCAAACAAGTTCCAATTTGCTAAATAATTTGTTTGCTCATATTTTGGATCTTGTTTGTGAGATATGTTCTTGATACGGTTTTTCCTAAAATATATTCTTATACATTCTTTTGGGAAATCGATTGCTTCAAGTTGCTCAAATAATAGCTTTGCATGATCATGTGAATAATTGAAGCTATCAAGAACATCATCTATCTAAGCATCACGCTTAAACCTTATCTTTTGCCTTATGCTTATTTGGTGTGAAGATGATCTTAAGTATAATACTAATACCACCGAGAATTATCTCCATATACTCATTGTCCTTGACAAGTGATACTCATAATTGTGGTGGAATTTATAGATCGTCTTCATGTTGGATTTTTATCTTATTGCCTTATTTCTTGCAAATATTTTGTTTTGTTTGAACTCCCGTCGTCTTCCTTACCTCTTGTGGATCCTTTGCTTTACTCAAACTTTCCTAGTGATTTAATTGGTGTAGGAGAGGCATTGATCCCATTATTGTGAACTTTGCATTCAAAGGCTACTTCTACATAATGCACTATTCTTGGGGGAGCTATCCTATATTAAGTAAAACTTATCTTTTCATTAGTATTGGATCTTATTGTTTTTTAATATATGACTAGTGTTTGAATAGATATTTGGAGAGCATCCATTTGTGTGCATTTTTGTATCCACATGCAAGATCATAAATAATGCACTATTATGGGGCGAGCTATCCTATATCCTTTTGATCACTTGTATTCCATTGGTTTTTTATCCCGATGACGTGTCTCTATGGAAGACAAAACTTTTTGGCTTGGTACTTTGTGCCATCATGAAAAGTGTAGAGGGATGGTTTATTTGTTAGAACCTCGCTCTTTTTGAGAGTTAATCTCAATTGGTATCGATCTATCTTTGGGAATTTGATATCTAGTCCCTCTATTTATTGATTAATTGGTATCTATTTTCATTTTGATATCTTTGTCCAATTGGTATCTTATCAATCATGTTTTGGTTTGATTTAGTTTCAATTGGCTTCTCTAAATCAATTTTTGATTTGGATCTTGATATAATTTGGAACTTCTTTACTTTCTTGATATTTGTCCAAATTGTATCTCCGTTTGGCTATTGAAGATCTTAGGCATGCATATCTACTACATTCTTATTTTGTGGCATGCTTTCCTTCTTTGTGCCAATATATAGGGGAAACTCCACGGAATCCTAATTTGTCTAAGATGTGCATGAAATTCAATTTCATATCTATAGGCACATATTTGGGTGCAGTTCTTCCTATGTATTGTAGTTTGACTAACTACTTTGGGACCCAATTAGTTTGGGAACCATTTTGTACTTAAATGTGTTTTTAGGTATATGGGAGATGCAATGGATGCTTGTCTCTTTCCCAAGAAATGTTTTCACCATATGCTTATTGGAGCCAAGCGAGGATGGTTGATGAACTCCTACCTACTATATCAACCCAATGTCATCACGGTAACAAGTATCCACCATCATGCATACTTTTCTAGCATTCGACCTTGTGTAGATTGTATCATGGATGACATTTATTTATCTACCCATGTTGTTGTTTTTGCAATCTTAAAGTAACTTCTTTAGTGCAAATAAGAGTATTTTGTGTTGATTGCTTATTAAGTGGGCCATATAAAATCACATCATGATTCACCTATCCCAAATATGGCAATCTAACAATTCTATTGTATATCTTTCTCTCAAAGTACTCTCATGTGCAATATTGATAAATTTGCAAATTCGATTTGTGCTTATGATACTTGTTGCTTTACTCAATGCATCCCAACTATCTCTTTTTCCCTTAGTGATATTTGTGATTCCTTGGTTATAGTTGAATTTGAAGTTCATTATTATACAATATGAAAATATTGAGCAATGTGCTATGATCCTAAACAAATATCATATGTGTATATTATATGACTTCCTTTTGGATATCTTGTTCTTTTCTTTACTAACTAATTTTGTGTATACATATTTCTTTGTGGATGCATATCATCATGATTGCTGTCTACATAGAAACTTATATACATGAGAAGAGTTACATCTTTACTTGATATCTTAATTCTTCGGTGTCACCTCTTAAATACTTTTTATTCTTTGTGACCCCAAAAATAATTTATCTTATGAGTGCATGTCCTATTTTATCACATCTTGGTACACTCATCTTGGTGAATATCCTTGACCTCATGCTTGTCTTGATGAGCCTATTACCTTCACCATGGGATAAGACAAAAGCTTTGATTTTTATTTGCAACTTTTTGAGCTTGTGAATCCATTTAAATTTTGCCTTTTAAAGGATACAGGGTGAGTGAGGATTCCATTTTTGTACACCTTGTATTCAAATACAAAATTCTAAATTGTGTACAATAATTGGGGAGCGCCTCTATTTTCTTTAAAGCACTCTTTTGCTCAAATCATAATATCTTTTGTTCACTTGGTTTGTTGGATCTTTTGGTTGCTTCCTTTTATTTGGAGAATTGTAAAAGGTTTACCATATCATTTTTTTGCAATCTTTAGATTCTCAATATAGTGTGATCTCCCTCAAACTATTTTTCATTGGATAGGTGTATTTGATTTCACTCACATTTTGAGAAATGCACATATTATGGGGGAGCTCTTACTATATTGACCTTCTACCATTTTTTCCCATTTTGGAAATGGATGCCAATGGGGGAGAAGTTTTAGAGGGTTTAAGGGAATGTGGTTTTATGCTTCTGATTTGTTCTTAAGCATTTGCCTCTCATGCCATGCATCCTTGCTTGTTTCTTTGCATGGTTGCTTAAAATTCATTATATAAACCCTCGTAAAAGAGATTGTCATCAATTACCAAAATGGGGGAGATTGAAAGGGCATGGCGCCCCCATGTGTGGTTTTGGTAATTAATGACAATCCCTATGGAGTAATGGTTGCATTGAGTTATACTTGTAGTGTTTGTCCATAAGCAATGCTTGAACTCCATATGTTGGATTCAAGGACGTTGCCATGAATATATTGATATAATGAATTATTTGGCATTAAGATCATCGAGGTGTATGGATATATATTTGATATGATCAAGAAGAAGAGCATGTGATGACCAAGTTGTTACTCGAGGAGTTATCCGATGATTGGTCATATGTGAGTTGAGCATATTGCAAGTATGTCTTGGAGAAAAGGATTATGTGATCATTCATGGTTATCTTCAAGACATCATCTATTGAAAAGAGAAGAAAAGATACAAGGTTGATCAAGATATTGATCAACACACAAAGCTATAAGATGTACCAAGTGGGATCATGTATCTCTTGGTATGGTAAGCAACTGTCCATATAGCCTTATGAACTAACCCATGCTATGTGTGTGGCATTTCTATGTGTGGTTAGGTATCTTTCTATGGGCTTGCATCAAATGAAGATTTCATATAGCCCATGAAGGATGACGTCAAGTGGTGATCGTCATCAAGCTTGAGAAGTGCAAGTGTTCAAGAGAAGTATCTTGAAGATATCATATGCTTGATGCTTGCCACCCTCTTGGAGATAATGGTCAAGTGAAGATGTGTATATAAGAGGCTCTCCCATAGTAGAGTATGGGGGAGCAATATGTGAGACTTTACTAAGCGAAGCGCAATCAAGAAAGGTGGTCCACTTCAAGAGATCAAGGTCGACATCATCTAGCTCAAGTGGAATGCGCAAGGAAAATGTATGAACTTGATAGGGTTTATATTTTACCGGTCACATGGTGCTAGGTGGGAGACCGGGTTATAGGATAGATACCGTACTATCAAGGGGCTCTCATTGAGCTTTAGCGTATCAGTTGGAGAGAGCTCAAACCTTTGCATACTTGCCTTCATCATCTTTCTTGGTTCTTATTTGGCTTCTCTCTGTGTGGGATTTTGGAGCTTGTTGTGATCTTCATAACAAGCTCAAGTTCATCAAAAACGGATTTCGTATGAAAAACTTGTTGAGTTTTTTTATGTTGGAGGTTTGACCGGTTGTTCATTTATAGAGAGGTTTTACCTTTCTACATTTGGTTTTATCCTCCCATGTTGGACTATGATGTTTCTCTGCATGATCTTGTAATGCTTGTTGCGGTGATTGTAACGAGCCCAAGAACATCGAAAACGGAGTTCGTATGTAAAAGATATCATGGTTTTCGTATGTGTGTTTCTGGAAATCCGGGTGACTCAGAATATTCCAAACTGAATCCGAACTGATTCCGAACTCATTCCGAACTGATTCTGGACTGAGCTTTTCGGTTCTGTACTCAGTCCGGATCTAGTTGGTAGACATCCGGATTATTCCGAAAATCTGGAATTCCGAACCAAATCCGTATTCACTCCGAACGACACGAATCTGGCCCAAACGGTCGGATTTCGGGGACCTATAAAATGGGGCCTTCTTTCCCAAAGGTTCCCTAACTCTTGAGCACGGTTTTGACCTCCATTGTTGACCCTTTGAAGGTTTGCTTTCTCTCTATTCTTTCATGATTCTTGCCTCCAATTAGAGGGAAAAGAGAGAGGAGATCTAGATCTACCATCCCACCAATCAATCTCTCCTCTAAGTGAGGGGAAGCTTTTGGATCTAGATCTTGGAGGGATTTTGTGTTCTTCCTTGTTCTTCCTCTTTTCTCCCCCATAAGCATTAGTTGCTTTGGTGGGATTTTAGAGAGAAGGACTTGAGCACTTCTTGTGTTCTTGCCCATTGCATCGGTTGCATCACTTTGAGTTCTCCACGGTGATACGTGGTAAGTGAAGTTGAGTAGCTTGTTACTCTCGGGTACTTAGGGTGCCCTAGAGCTTGTCTTCTAGGGTACTTGGGGTGCCCTAGACGGTCCTTGTTGATCTCGGAGTTTTGGTGGCTCCCGGGATTAGTTGAGAGCCTCCAATTGAGTTGTGGAGTGTGCCTCAACCTTGTGATTCTTGTGGCTTTGGGAGCCGCGGGAATTCGGTGGGAGCCTCCAATTAAGTTGTGGAGTGTGCCTCATCCTTGTACGGGTTCGGTGACCACCCTCGAGTGTCCCATAGTGATTCGTGGTACTCTACATTGGTAGAGGCACGAAGGAGATTACGGTGTGCCATTTGACGGCTATTCGGTGATCACTTTGTGACTCCGCACCGCTCCAACGGAGACGTAGCTTCCATTGGGAAGTGAACTTCGGGATAAATCATCGTCTCCAAGTGACTTGGTATTTCTATACCCGAGCTTCTTACTTATGCAATTTACTTTGTGATAGCCATCGAGCTTGAAGTAATATATCTTTCTATCACATAGCTGTGTATCTTGATTAGCATAAGTTGTTGGTGCACATAGGTAAACCTAGCTTTGTTTAGGTTTTGTACTTGACAAATTAACCGCTAGTTTTATTCCGCATTTATTCAAGCCTAAACCGTAAAGAATTTTAATCGCCTATTCACCCCCCCCCCCCCCCCTCTAGGCGACATCCGTGTCCTTTCAATAGTACACTTGTAAGTATTTACCTACCACAAATTCAAATGTTTGATCTTTCACATATTTTAGTTCTATATGCAACGCCATTTATATTGCTCAGCAATTTTTTAGATAATTACAAGTGGTTTTCATCAACAATGCAAATTGGTTTGAAGATGAGGCAAGTTTACCTGGAGAAGCTGGCTTCAAAGCGGATTGGTCATCATTCTCTGCGCATCACATGTAGTTCAGTGTGACATCGATCAAATATGTAATTCCAAACAGTTGTGGAGACTCGCCATCTAGTAATATGTTCCTGGTGGCATGTAATTAACAGTCCTGTAGTAGTACACTACATATTAGGTTCTTATATATGTATCATATTTAGAATAGAAGTTCTTGTTTAGGCATCCTGTAATAATTTCGTGTTTAATTTAAATATTTGGTCGTGTTCCAAATAGCTGGCATAATTGGCCTCTGGATCTTTATTTGCATATCCGGATAAATCCCACGCCTCCGAACAAATGCTGCTCACTGGAAACACATGGACCCTCCGAACTTTGCTGCCGGCTATAAAAAAGGACCGACGCGTGACCCCTGAGGCCGTTTGTTTTTAGAACTGGCTCCAAATGTTTTCGGAGCTGATGAACAAACACATGGACCCTCCGAACTTTGCCGCCGGTTATAAAAAAGGACTGACGCGTGACCCCTGAGGCCGTTTGTTTTTCGAACCTGCTCCAAATGTTTCCGGAGCTGATGAACAAATACGGACATTCCGGCATGTGGAGGCGGCTAAAGAACCAGCCCGGCTCTAGCGTTTGCGATGGTCATCTGCTTCAACTGTCTCAGGGTTGCAGAGGCGGGTTGTTCGAAAAACCGTCTGCGGGGACTAGTTTCCCAGCCACGCGTCGGAACCGGCTCTGGTAATCTGGATTATCCTCAACTGTTGCTCCGAGTCGGATGGGAAAACCGGCTGAGGCCCATGGCCGGGATGCGGCTGTAAAACTAGGATCTATAGTAGTGTGTGGGGCATATGGGAAAGTGGATTCATCAAATGTGACGTGACGGGAGATGAGTATGCGTCGAGTGGATAGGTCAAGGCATCGGTATCCTTTGTGGCGAGTTGGGTAACCAAGAAACACACATTTGGTGGCGCGGGGTGCAAGTTTGTGCACAGCAGTGGAGGCCGTGTTGGCATAGCATAGGCAGCCGAAAACTCAGAGGTGATCGTAGGATGGATGCGTACCAAATAATGTATGGTGTGGCGTAGAATTTGATAGGGCGGCCGAGGGTCTTATGTTGAGGAGATATGTGGCAGTGTGGAGGGCCTCGGCCCATAGGTTAGGTTGCATGGAAGCTTGAAAGAGGAGGGAGCAGATGACATCGTTAATAGTGCGAATTGCTCGTTCGGCCTTGCCATTTTTTTGAGATGTATAGGGACAAGAAAAACGAAAAAGGGTGCCGTGTTTTGTGAAGAAGGTGTTTAGGTTTAGATTATCGAATTCTTTCCCGTTGTCACATTGAATATTAAGGATAGGAAGATTGAAGTGAGTTTGTACAAAGGCGTGGTAGGCAACAAATGTGGGAAAAACGTCAGATTTCTGTTTGAGGGGGAAAGTCCAGAAATAATGAGAGAAATCATCAACAAGAACAAGATAATAAGCATGGCCAGTTGTACTAGGAATTGGTGACGTCCACAAATCACAATGTATAAGTTCAAACGGACGAGTGGTAAACGATTTTGAGGAATAAAAGGGTAGCCTAACATGTTTCCCTAATTGACATGCATGACACAAAGAGGAGCTAGATCTATTGCTGGTGAAGTTCGTATATGGATGGAGTTGCCAAAGTGGTGTGGAGGCCTGGATGTCCGAGACGACGATGCCAAAGGTCGTAGGTGGTGGTGGCGGTGTAGGCTTCGGTGGCAGGAGAGCTCTGGATGGTGTAGAGAGGGCTGGGGCTATTACATCTGAGAATCACGGTCCCGCGGGAAAGAGCCTTCACAGAAAAACCAGATGGATCAAACTCAATGGAACAATTGTTATCAATAGTGAATTGACGAATAGAGAAGAGATTTTTGATTATGTTAGGAACTAGAAGAATGTTGCGAAGCTGAAAAGTTTTAGTGGGGGAGTGGAGTGCTGTGGATCCAACGTGTGTGACAGGTATGTGTGCGCCGTTGCCGACGGTGACGAATTGAGTTGGAGAGGGATGAAGAGATGCAAGTTTACCAGAATCAGATGCCATGTGGGAGGATGCGCCTGTATCCATGTGCTAGTCATTGCCGGGATCTGCAGATTGTTGAGGGCGGCGATCAGGGCAGGGTCGATGTGCTGCTGCTGGTACGGGCCGACGTTGGGCTGACCAAACGCGGCGTAAGCCTGTGGCGTCAGGGGAGGGCCGAGGAGGCCGGGAGGACCGGGAGCAGGTGGACGCCATGGTGTTGGTGCTGGCGGGCGTGATGGCTGCTGCTGAACATGAGCGCGAGTCGGGGCACCAATCCACGGGTTGAACTGCCAAGGATTGTCGCGCCCGCCAGAGCGGTCGTCCCCGTAGTTGGCGCCCCCGGAGCGGTCACCGCCAGGGTTGCCGCTCGCCCAGAGCGCCGTGGACGCGGCGTTCTTGGCGTCAGTTTTCTTCTGGGTTTCCTCGAGGATGAGTGCCGACCTTGTTTGGAGGAAGGAGCGGAAGGGCACCTAAAACGGGAGAAATGAGCGCAGATGCGCGTAGGTGTCATTGAGTCCACGAAGGAGGGTTAGGACGAGGGTCTCGTCACTGATCGGCTGGCCGACGTCGGTGAGGGAGTCGGCAAGAGCCTTGAGCTTGGCACAGTAGTCGCTGATGGACCGATCGCCTTGCGGAGTGTTGCGAAACTCCGTCTCCGGCTGGATGGCGCGGTGCTTCTTGTTGTCGCGTAAGAGGTTCTCGATCGCGTCCCAGATGGTGCGCGCCGTGGAGCCGGGGTGCATGATGATGTCGAGGAGGTCGACGAAGATGGAGCCGTAGATCCAGGAGAGCACCGTGTAGTCGTCGCGCCCCCAGTAGGAGGAGGGCGAGGTGTCGGAGGGTGTGGCGTCAGTAGTGCCGATGACATGCGATGTCAAGCCGTAGCGGCCGAGGGCAACGAGGAAGAGCTCGCGCCAAGTTGTGTAGTTGCCCTCGTTCAGATCGAGGGTGATTGGGACGTGGAGTTTGATGGAGGTGGCGTATGTGGATTGTATAGGGGTAGAAGAGGAGGTGGTGTTATCGGCTGGAGGAGCTTGCTTGCCGTTGAGATCGGCAGTGGCGGCGGTTTGGGCATCTAGGGTGGTGGAGCGTGTGTCAAGTTCGTCGGCATGGTGTTGGAGCTCCTTTTCCTTCGCTTCGATCTCGTGAAGCTTGGCTGCAATCTCGTCGGGAGACATGGCGGTAGAAGGCTAGGGTTAGGGTTCTAGGATAGAACGTGCTCTGATACCATGTAATTGTATAAGCTCGGGCTGCTTGATGCACGCCTCGAGATCGATCCCTCCTCTATATATATGCAGATTACATGGTGACGACTTGGTGTCCAAGTCGGTTTACAGGATTGCTTTACAAGTAAACGTCCTAACAACAAACTAGGTAGGCAATATGTGATGCTCTTGGTTTGGTATCCGTAACAAAGAGGTCACGTCGAACAAAACTCTCAAGACGAAGATGTACGAAGAGAGCAAAGAGAGGTGGGGCACCTGCTTTGACATCCAAGACCAGAAGCTCAAGGAGGCGCAAATCGATATGGAGACGAAGATCGAGGAGGCTCAACTCGACAGGGAACTCGAGATCCTCTCCACCGACACACCACCCACATGAGCGCGGCTCAACAAGCTTTGTTCGTCGAGGAGGTGGAGCGCATCATGAAAGAGAGGAGGGCACGGGCCGAGGATGCCGTTGCTGTTCGCCAAGACATATGCTCGCCGACATTGATGATCATCGAAACATTTGATGGCCGGCCTTGATGATGACCGAGCTATTTCGTGGCGGGGATGTTGGCCGGCACATTTGGTGGCCAGATATATGTATATTTTGGTAGCCTATTTGATGTGTTTTGTTGCAATTAAAATTTAGGTGCGGATAGACGAGGGCAGAATGAGGGACGCCATTGGAGTGCCCTTTGTGGAGATACTGTATTACTGTATAGTGCTAGCGGGATGGATGTGAGTAACATGCATGCAGAAGTGATCTTATGCAGTGGCTGTATCTCTGCTGTAGACCGTGGAGGCAAAAACTCGCAATTACCTTCCCCGCAACAAAAACAAAACTCGTAGTTACCTTGATGTTCGCATTCTTTTGTATTTTTTTGAACATGTTTTTGCCGGAGAGTGCGAGTTGAATGCGGCATGATTGCGCGAATCTGGAGAGCAGTCTTGAAGCGCTGGCGTGTACTACTAGGAGGCACATGCCTGTGCCAGACAAGCATTGTTAGCGTCAAGACAATGCAAAGCATTGTGGATTGATTTTGAAATTTTCAAAGGGATAAAATGAAAACACGCAGCCGCATACTGTCATTTGTCAATTTGATATAGTTATGATTGGTTGCAACCGTCAATGCGGCTGTTTATATACTGAACAAGACACCAACAAGACTGTGTTTTATATGACATGTACGATGCATGTATGGACACAAGGGTTCAGTTGATCATCTTCGCACTGGCACATGTCAAGACGGTGACTGGCTAGTAAATTGGTGTATAGAAGGACTCCAATGCACATGCAATGTAGTGTTTAAAGAAGAAATATAGAATTAAAACTCCACGAACCGGTACATCCAATTTCCAGTAAGAAAATCACGTCACTTATAGCAACTGTGAGCATATAAATGATGTTCTTTTTTTTTTTTGAGAATTTCGCACTTTGTTGATTACATAACATCATTATAAAGTTCAAACTGGATAACATCCGGGATAACATCAAAGGAAAATATACAAGATAAGCATTCCGAAGAACGAGCTATGTCTAGTCGGGGGCGAGTATGTCGAGTGCATGCGCGTCAACTAGCTCGATGTCGCAAAGTGTGGAGCATTCAGAAGCAATCGCTTGGCCAGGAGGACCAGACCAGCCGCGACACCCTATCCTTGAGCCCCAGTAGAGGAAGCCCCAACTGGTGACTTGTCAAGCTGGCCAGGAGGGGCGGCCACATCAGCAACCTTATGAAGGCCCGAAGACCTTGATGGCCTAACCAGGAGGCCACGAATCACAGCGGTAAAGCTAGAGACAGAAGAGAATAAATAGTACAGACTTTTTTTTGTTGCTCCTGGGCACCAATGATCTCTCCAATTTTAAAAATTCGAAAATCGTATTTATGAGATTCAAAAAATCTGAAAAAATTTCCGGGTGTATCTAGTAGTATATTCCATAAACGTGTAAAATTTAAACTCCAAATACTTTGCATTTTGAGCTATAAAAAATGACAAATTATGGATCTAAATATGTCTATTTTCAAATCTCTAAGTTTTACCAATTTTTTTTATTTGTATAGCAAATAATATAAAATATTTTAAACTGAAATTTTGCATGCTTATGCGATACACCATTGACTACAGCCGTGATTTTTTTTCATAATTTTTTGAAACTCAAAAATATTATTTTTGACATTTTTTAAATGGAGGGAGCACTGGAGCTAGCTCGGGAGCAAATAACACTTTCTGGAGAATAAAGTACCAAAAAGTAGAATACTCAAGCATACCAAGTAAGGAGTATTGAACGCCAGTAGCAAGGAGTATTTTTCTCTCGAGAAAACCAAGTAAGGAGTATTCCGCGAGGTTCCGGCCAAATGGTGTTTCCCTAGGGTGTTGCATACGTCAGCTGCTAGGTACTTGTAGGTCTGCAACAAGGACAGCCATCGAGCGCTCTTTTTTTTTTGCGAGGATACAACTGGTGATTACAGCAAGTAGGCAGAAAAGACCTCCAGAAAGATAGAAATTACAAACAAGTCCTTCTGCATCGATGTCGCCGGCGAAGAGGCCGTGTCAATGACGCGCCGCCGCCGCATCTTCCCTGAAACCTTGGAACGGAAGAAGCCCCCTAGCGGACGGGAAGTCGTCGAACCTCGAACCCCGAAGGGCCTCCACCCTGCTCCATCAGCAGCACCGCTTGCATCACCACCATCTGCATCCAAAAGGTCAACCGGATCCGCCGCAAGAAGATCCGGAGGGGGAGCCCCGCACATGGCGATCCCAGAGGACCGCGAGCGCGAGGAAGGGGGCGGCGCTCCGCCGTGAAGCTCCAAGAAGCTACACCGCCGGAGGGGATGAGCACCACCTGCAAACACAACACCGGCGAAGCCTCCACCATCAAGACGACGCCGGCTGGGTCCCTACTACTTCCTACACTATATACACGCCGGGATCCGGTGATTCCCCACCCTCCCGCCGCCGGAGCGGCCGCCGGAGGGCGAGGAATCACGCGGGTCGCCGGCGGCGAGGAGGGAGCAGAAGGGGATCGCAGGAAATCGCCTCTCTCTACTGTGCGGGAGGAGGAGACCGGTCCAAGGTCGGTCTGTTTTTGTTTAGCCATCGAGCGCTCTTGTTCGCTTAGAAGTCATGAACTTACAATAATCGAATGGATTTACGTCCAGATGCCTCCCATTTCCATGTATTGATGTATGCATGTATCCTACACAAGCTAATAAGTCATTTGCATATTTGTTACTGGCGTTCAATATCTCATGGATCATGAGTTCAAGACTTCATCCGTGTTTGTTTGGGTGCTAGTGTCGTGGTGTGAATAGCAAATTTGTCTAGGCAGAGTGGTAGAGACAAAGACCAGCTTCATAGAACGATCGGAGGTAACATATATAAGAATGGATCATGGTCCTAAGTAAAGTCTATATCTTCCAATATCTTGTTCTAGCATCAATATCATCAGACATCAGTCTGCTAAATTCAATGGTGAATATCTCATTCAAGCATGCACTCCAGTACTCCACACCGGTGAGTTGTCAGTTCAACCACCTCGCCTCTTCAATTTGGCCTGCACATGTCTTACAAAAAGGCACGTCTCCTCCAGTAGATTTTTGATCACTAGGATTAAATTCATGAATAAATACTGATATAGAAAATAGAGAGGCTAGAAAGTTGCATCAACTTCTCTAATTTGATTTGATTTAGAACGGGACCATTCAAACCATAATTTTTCAACAGCTTCGATGTGATATTCTTTGGGGGGAAAATAAACGAGTTTTCGGTTGATAGGACATAAATGAAGTTTAAATATGATTTTGTATGTATGGTCATGTCCTGTCTGAGCTATTCGAGATTTATTTGCTCTGTTCAGAATCCAAACAATTAGTAAAACGTGACTCCTCCCTGGTAAAAAACAACAAATCATTTAGATCCAAAAAAAATATTTATTAGATCCAAAAAACATAAAATCATTTTCTATTAACTCAGACGTCAGTACTAGAAATCCCCTCATGTCCGACGGTGAAAACTAGTAACCGATGGGTCGTCAGCTAATATGCTAATAACTGACGGTTGCAACTACCAATAGCCGACGGTGTAGTCAATTTGTCGACGGGAAAATCCAACTCTCGTCTATCTCATATAATGGCCGATGGTGAAATACAATATCCGACGGGCCAAATGTAACTCTCGGCCATGAGAGGAAATGGCCGACGGTACACTTGTAACACTAGGCTATTAGGGAAAATACCGTGCAGAAAAAAACAATAACCAATGGTTAACATTGACATTCGGTTAAATGTTTCACTCGGTTAAGGGTCTTCCGATGGTTGTTCCTAGATAATTTCCAACTGCTTGAATTAATTATCCAATAGTTATATTCAGACACGAGTGATCGCATGCTCTCTTTGTCACATGTGTGATGTATCTCCGACTCGGTAGCGGTTGATGACGTACATGGCACGTTATGTCAAATATTAATTTGTGGCGTAGAAAGATCACCAACATAATAATCACGTTGGATGCTTACTATTTTTTTTGAGAAAGTAAACTTGCATTCAAATCACGAAAAAATACAAAGTAGTTGACCCGTACAAGCACACCGTAACACAATCACAAAGAACCAGGGACACCCATAACACATGAAGATCTCCGGAGCCCTGTGTCATTAACCCTGAACCTTGAGAGAAGACCCCTGCAGCAGAAAAATCTGCAACCATATGCAAGCAGGTCATCAACTTCGACCACCGTACAATTGCCGCCACGCTGCTTCCCTTTTCTTCACACCAGCGCCGAGAGGGCATGGACACCAATCCAACACACCTGCAACACCCGTCACCATCTTTGGCTTTGAGTACCGCGAAAAGTGTCCCTTCCAGAAGGAAGAGAACTAGGATCCGGTTCCAGCACCGCGGCCGGGCCATAATTTTAATTTTGAGTCGCAATGCCAAGGCTTTGTGCACGCACGCAACAATTAAAGCAATCAACCAACATCGGCAAGAGTACAAGCACTGATATTTCAGGGAAAAACAACTGAACAACTTGGTCGAAGTCATTGGGAGCCGAGAGAACGAATCACCATTGTCGAACACATAGTAGCCGGGACAGATATTTCAAGGACAATCCTCATTGCGGCAACCATATGAAAAATCCAAGATCTGAATAACCATACCTAGACAAATATAATCTTTCAACACAACCATTGACGTCGGGAAAGAGATCTCGTCGTCGAATGAAGGGCCGAAGATTACTTATTGTAAACGAAGCCATCTCCTTCGAAGAAGAAGACAACAACCAAAACCCAAATCCAATCTATTGAGAAACACTAATTTTATTGAAATCTCCACTCATAAATCGGGCTCCCCACCGGAGGGGGAACCCACCTATGGAGAGGCGGTGGTGGTGGCGGCGGCTAGGTAGGGAGCTCTCGTAATCTCATTGCCTAGCTTACTGATCGCTTTAACAGCGTCAGGTTAGCCTCGTTGCGCGCGCTCGAATCGACTTTTCTATGCAAAGAAGGAATACCACGGTCGTAACTATTCAAGTGTGTCAAGCAAAGCCACGCAACAATGTCGAACAAGTCGACTAAAAATAACTTGAGAATGTATGTCACCAGTAACTCTACCATATTACCACAAACCATACGACAAGTGATTGAAACAAACAAAAAACTACACAACTCATTGACAAATTAAACCGTCACACGTGTCCGATGATCAATGTTGAGAACTTCATTCGGAAGCCGAGATTCGAGTCACCACCTCCAACAAGAGAATGATTCATGCACGTCAACATTGCATGATCAGAAGAGCTTGTGTTTACACCATAGTGCGTGCATACTTCTCGTCTAAACAGTCACACAAAAAATGTCCCGTACCATCCAATTTCATATCTGTAGACTACCCAAGTATTATCGATAATCCTACATTGATAGTAGTAGTAAGGATGAAAGATAAGGCAATAGTTGCGGTCCCGGTGCCTCCTAATCCTAATGTGCACCGACCACATGCATCCATGGCGCGAATCTACACAGAGCCACCCAACGCTTACGCTGGAAAATAAGACGAGTGTCGTGATTTCCTCGCGTGTTATTTATGAGTTGGTTCGTTTATATAGGTGGAGTTTATTCAACTTTGTGCATTATGGTAGGTAATCTTGAAGAAGTGATTTTCAGTTTATTTTTTCTTCACCGCAAAGAGTGCATAAAGGTATGGTGGGGGTAAATGTGAGTTATATGATTCGCATTGGGAGGCTGGATCTGGGTAAAATCGTGTCTCGTTCAGTCAGGGCAATGTGCGGGGGAGAAAGGGTGGATGGCATGTAGGGTGATCGAATGGCTCACGGGAGCGTGAACGATGATTTTGCAAAACAAAAAAAGGATATAAAGTAATCTAAAAAATACTCACTCCGTTTTTTAATATAAGATGTTTTAGCTTACGAATATTCATGATTCATGTGTTCTTTTGGGCTAGCATGCTTGAAGCGAAATTTCGGCTAGCAGGAATGGTCATGTCAAAATTACCCTAGTCTGACGGTCGTATCCCATTACCTAGCAGACAGTGGGACCCACGACACCATAGCAGCTCTAGAAACCAAAGCCTCCCAAGCCCCAAATCATCGCATCAATGGCGGGCTCTTCCTCCCCAATCCCAAACCCCAAACCCTGACAATCCCCTCCAATCCCACCTCATCGCCCTCAACGCAGATGGCGCCGCCGTCGGTGCCGAAGAAGCGCAAGGTGCATCTCCCTGAGAACGAGGCGGTCGCGGGCCAGATCCTCGCGAAGCACCGCTCCATGATGGCGGAGCAGCCGGGCGGCCTCTCGGAGCACCGGGGGATCGCGCTCTCTGCCGCATACCGCGGCGTCTGCCTCGCCAAGGAGCCCTTCCGTACCCCCGACGACCTGTCCCGCATCAAGTATGCGTTTCTCCGACTCTCAACTGCCCCTCCGTTTAGGCTGCTGGGATGAGAGTTCACATCGAGACTAGGTTTCGGTGGATTCCGGGTCGCGTGCTTTGGTTCCGGCGGTAATGTCGCACTTCTGTGCCGTAGTCAGACGCATATCGATGTGAGGCGAATGGATTGATCATGCAAGTGTCCGGCACCCCAAAACGGACACAATTTGGAAAGTGTCATACAAATTTCCGGGGTACCGGTGGAGATGCTCTTATACGTCCTTTCATTACGTCAAATTAATTTAGATATGTTTTTAGTGAAACAAAGCAAAATATTTGGCATTTTCATTAGTTAAGAAATAAATTAGATGGCCTGACCCATAAATTTATATGCGAGTATACATCGAAAGCAGCAAAAATATGACCAAAAACAACGAAGTTTTTTGTCCTACTTCGCTACTCTTTCACTTGTCCGTGACTCGATTACTTTCCGTGTGATTTGCGCGTTGTGTTTAGCGTGGTCGTACGAGACACGGGTAACTCAAGACCTCCTTTTTGTTACCGCTGAACCGGACATGGTCACATGGGTGACTGATAGATCAGTAGTCGTCTCTGAAAGAGTCATCATTTGTTAACCAGTTGAACACACATATAATGAATTGGATTGCTCTTTTTTTGCTTCTGTTTAACTACAAGCCAATCCAATCGATTATATCTTCTCGCACGTACTTTGACCGGTTACAAGGAGTAATATACTGTGAATTTATGACACGTTTGGAGTAGCTGAAAAGAAACAGCACCACATGGCACGATCACATATTTAAGCTGTATATATGCGCCACGCTCCACCGCCTGATCATATTTAAGGAGTAATATACTGTGAATTTATGACACGTTTGGAGCGCAAGCACGTACAGTACCACCGTAGCATCGTTACACTAGTTGACACGATCATATCGGACAGGCCCGGCCCATTAGTCAAACCGTAGAAAAACCAACCGCATGCATACGTTGAACCAACCGAATCCTCCAAAATCTCGTAAGCAAACAACAAAAACAGACAGACGAGCAAGACAAGAGCCCAAGACAGACTGCTCGATTGGGAGATAGCGTGACGGGCCGCAAACGTACGCACCGCGTGTGCAGAAATGAACTAGCTCATTTTGGCTAGGAAAAAGTTCATTCTAAACCCTAAACTCGTAGAGGTCGGACGATTTGAATCCTGAACTCCAAATACCGGTCGTTTGAAACCTGAACTTACCAATCCCGGTCTAAAATGAACCCTGTAGCTGTTTGGCACACCGAGAAACAGAAAATCCCGACCGGGAATATCCACTGTCTCACTGACTGGACGGGCCCGCATGTCATATTCATCTTTATTCCCAATCCATCTATCTCTAAAATCCACTGGCCGCCGGCGGGCGCGGGACGCTGCGAAGGAGGAGGTGGTGGAGGACTTGGGCGTCGCCGAGAGAGAAGGTGGGAGGAGCGGCTCTCGATTTTGCCGATCATGGACCCGTCGTTCGCGGCGTCGGAATCACCCGGCCCGGCATCAGAGCCGCCGCCGTCTTCCCGCTTGGCCCCCGAGCCGGTCGGCGGCGCGGGTGAGCCCGAGGGTCGCCGCCGTGGCATCGTCTACGCCGGCCGAGGCGTCGTCGATGGGGCGGGCTGCTGTGCGGGGATGGTGCTGGTGCGGGTGTCGCCGGCTTGTGCGCGGAGGAGGAGGTGTTGGAGGATTTGGGAGTCGTCGGGCTGCGCTAGAAGCCCATCGCCTTGACTCGGCTGGCCACCGTGGCTGGCAGTGGCGGCAGCTGACGTCCGGCCGTCGAATACGAAAGGAAAATGAATTGGGGAAGGAGATTAATATGACATGTGGGCCAATGTTGTCAGCGACAATAACAATTTTATAATTTTATTTTTTCATCTGATAAACATGTCCAAGATTTATTTTAGACCGGGATTGCTAAGTTCAGGGTTCAAACGACCGGGATTTAAGTTCAGGGTTTAAATTGCCCGACCTCTATGAGTTCAGGGTTTAAAATGGACTTTTTCCTTTTGCCTGTGTTTCCTGGCTAGCTGTCGGCCGGCTTTGAGGGATTCGACTTCTTTTTTGGCTTCTTTCAGGTGAGCGTCAAATTTGAGTGCTCGTACACGCTGCGACTTGTCGGTTGTAGCAACTTTCTGGAACTGTGGAGGACTGTACTTGTTATACTTTGAGGTAATTTCTTTTGAATTTACTTTGAGGTAATTGCACCACACTAGTATAAATATTTGTCCATTATGTGCAGATTTATACAAAAAAATTGCAAACTGTGGTGCGGTGTGGTGGTAAAGAAGTTGTCTGCTAAGTGCAAATTCATACAAAATCGTTTAGGAGTCGATGTGTGTCTCTGTCCAGCACAGAAAATGGCAGAGGCCCAGCGCCTCGCAGATATTTAAAAAAAAAACCTCCTTCATTTCCTTTTCGTTCTAGGCCTCCCACGTCGGTGCAAAGGGAAGCGCACGACCCGTTCTATTTTGTGACCTTGCTCACCTCCCACCTTGTGCTCCGCCTCTCCCCCAGACCAGCGACCGCCGATTCAGTCGCTTGTCGTGGCCCTTTGTTCATATCCTCGCGAATGAAACGGAACGGATAGCCTGCATCTAAAAGGGTGTGTGGTGTTTTGTTGGATTCGTAAAACAGGTGGAGGCCGTGCGCAGTGGCAACGTTCCAAAAAATTCACCATCCCCAGACCTTCCACTAATTGCGAAAAATGCACTATATACTTCAGCAAGATTGGTCAGTAGGGTCCTCTAGTTCAAGACATGATTAAATTTTGCCCTACTAATGTGCTCGGTTCAACGATACCGAGCTCTTTGGTAACTTGCGGGTAAGAATCACCACAGTGTTGCCAATATTAGTCTCATAGATGAATCCCGTAAGGATGCTATTCTCTCCAGCATATTTTGTCCCTAAACAGTAGACATGAATGATACAAATATCTCCAACACCCGACTATTGCTCCTAAATATCGTTTAACGAACCAAATTGTTCGTGGGATAGAAACATAGTGTGAAAGAGTAAGTCCCTGTGCATCCAATCCTAAGCAACAAGTATGGTAAAATCCTCACTCCGTCTGTATGAATGATGCATGTTCATCGTCTCTTGCAGAATCACAACTAAGGACTTACATGTACAGGGTGGGGGCATCTTGAGTGGGAATGCACCTCATCCTTAGCCTTTTAACTGACTTGCCAGTTTGCATGGTTATTAAATTTTAGCACATGCACTCATTTCTAGTCAATCAGCAGGGCCCCTCCTCGTCATAGCATGATGAATTTATGTATTACTAGCAATTATCATAGATCAGGAGCTTACGCATTGAGTTGATGGATCTTAAAAATGTTTACTTAGAAAATGGAATGCATGGTTACACTTGTGATATAGTTGATGATGGTATATTTAGATGATGAGGCCGACATTTTTGTTTGGAAGATCGCGGGGGATTTTTCAGTGAAATCTATGTATGTGGACCTTATGAATTGTCATGCTCGGTTTCTATGTAGCTACTTATGCATACGCAGTATTCACTAAAGATTCATATTAGATTTTTATTTGTTTTCTTAATAGAAAGGTTTTACTTATTAAAGATAATATGGCTAGCGGAATTGGAATGAGTGTATGAAATGTTGTTTTTGTATCTCAGGGGGAAGTATTCAACATTTATTTTTCACATGCCCCGTTGTACGTATTTTACAGCGCATTATACATATCACTATAATTTGACTAAACCTACCAATATCATAAATACGTTTGAGAATTGGTTAATTGAATCAACAAGAAAACTATGGCTATAATTTAAATATAAGTTTTAGCTTTATGTTGGTCGATTTAGAACTGCTGAAACAATATTGTGTTTATCAAGTCCGGAAGTTTGCACTTCATGTGGTTGTCAACATGGCTGCACATTGGATACAGCTATGGGATTATCTCCTCCCATTGGATATGAAAGGAAACACGTAGGCTACATTAGCTATAAATCAAAATGTCTACCTCGTCACCAAGGAGCAATATGCTTGATGGGGGTGACCACTGGTGTATTCTAGACACAATATCCAAATTGTCCCTAGACACTGTATCCAAATTGTTCGTGTGACATAATACAGCGCGGAAGACAAAGTTCATGTAGTGCCACAAGAGAAGAATGCAATAAAATAAGTCATGATGCCTTCCAAGCCTAAGAAAATCTAGATGTGGTGCAACCCTCACTTGCTCAATGTATTAGTGGTATATGTTCATTGTATATAGAAGAGTCAGAAGCTGGAGATTTTAGTAAGGACCTGCATTTCTAGTTTTTCGATTCTCTAGTGTGAAACCATGGACCTCCCTCCCCTTCCTTTATAATATTGCCTTGTGTGCCTATGTGGTTCTTCAATTTTAGCACATGCACTCATTTGTAATCAACTAGTAGTAGTGACCCACATTGTGCAAAGAGATGCAAATATATTTTTTGTTATTAAAAATACTTATTGTCAAAAAAAAAATCATGTATTACTCGATTGGCCCTTTGCTAATAAATTAATGAAGATACGACAAGATAATCATTACATTCTAGGCGGTCAACCGAGAAACTTTAGTTTTGAATTGTATGGTATCACACATGCACTTTCCCGAAAGTATCTTTGCAATTAGTTTCCGTGGACCCTTTATTCTCTCTCCTCGTTTTTATTTTCTATTTTTTTAATGTTAATACTGACGTAAGTCATGCTATATAATGTGCATCCACATGCAAAAACTCATCATAACAAAATATGACCCGTGTACAAAAAAACAAATTTATATCATGGAACATAACTAGTGCATTGGATCGATAGTAATTAGAACACCACCATCACCGAGCCCCGGCCGGCACTGGCGCTTGTGCTGTTGTGCACATCAGTCCGTACTCGTTAGGGACAAGGGACAAATGTCCAATATGCAAACACACGTACAAGGCCTCAAAGTCCAGCCGACCTCTTTTTTTTTGAAACACAGTACAGTAGGCGCTTCGCTTGCTCGTCCAAACCGGATGGAGACAACGTGTCGCTGGCGTGCGTCGGCTTGGATGGATCGTGTGTTTTGTCTGTTGCGTTCGGAAACCAACCCGAACCCAGTGCTTGTTTCTTCACTCCGTTATCAAGTCCCGCCGGTCCCCTATCCATGTCGTCTGTTTGTTTCATCTGGCGAGGAGCTTTTGGCTGGACTCTTCTTCCATGCGTCGCAACAAGCTCAGCTGGGGAGTCCAGCGATAAGCTCAAATTTACTGGGTTTTGGACGATTTTGTGTGAGGCGTGTCTCTGCCTGCAAGCTGTGGCCCGTCTACTCCGGCGGCTGTGCGTTACTACTCCCTCCCTTTTATTTCAATTGACTCACATATATCTACATATGTATGTACCTAGCACTCCATATCTAGATATATGTGAGTCAATTCAAATAGAGCGGAGGGAGTACGTGGTTCGAACTGCCAAAAGGAAATCAGTTGGTTGCTGACCGTACACAGCACTATCTTATCTATTCAAGGAGAAAATCCTACAAAAATGGCAATGGTGTGCGGAAAGTCGTTTTGTCGCACGGATGCCACGGCACCCGTTTTTTTGATTTTTTTTTGTCACCATTTTAAGTTTCCAAAAAATCCGAAAAAAATACTGGAGATTGACAACTACTTGATCTATGATTCTGCAAAGTTTCAACGCAAAATAGTTTATATTGCGCCCTACACAAAAATGACAAATTTCTAGATCTGGGTGGAGATTCAAATCCTCTCAAAATTGTCAGATTTTTGTCATTTTTTGTAGGGCGCAATATAAACTTTTTTGCGTTGAAACTTTACAGAATCATAGATCAATTAGTTGTCAATCTCCAGTATTTTTTTCGGATTTTTTGGAAACTTAAAATGGCGACAAAAAAAAAATCAAAAAAACGGGTGCCATGGCACCCGTGCGACAAAACGCTGCACTCCAATGGTGTGTCGCTTCATAAGAAGAAAATCCGATAATTCATACTTTCGTCACTTTCTTCTAGGTTCAGCGTCGTTCCTTCTCGTGATATTCTTAAATTTCCCTTACTGGTGTATTTGCTTCCATTCCATGCTATGGAGCTCTTTTATATGGTCTCGCGGTAAGAGTTGCCACAGTGTGGCCATTGTTTGTCCCAGGGAGAACAACCAGAGCAAGCTGCTACTCTATCCACCATCATGTGTCCATAGAACCTAGACATAAATGATAATAATGTATCAAACTCTCAACTAGTCCCCTTAAACATGGTTGATGGAACCAAGTTGCTTGATCAACTGAAGGATGTAGCAAAAGAGAAAATCCCGATGCCTTCCAAGTCTCAGCAAAAAGTATAGATGTGGTAAGATCCCCACTTTCTCATTGTATGAAGTATGAACGATACATGCTCATCATCTCTAGAAACGATCACAACGGAGAGGATCTGAAATAAATGACTTTACATGTGTAGTTGGGCATTGTGAGTGCCAAGGCACCTTACCTTGTGCCTTTTATTGAGTTGTATGTCTGTCCGGTTATTCAATTTTAGCACAGGCAGATCTTCTGTCAAAGTCATAGGTTCATAGGGTTGTTTCTTTTGCTTTGTTTATGTAAAGGGTAGTTATTTTCTTATCCTTTCTATCTGTATCGTCGGCTAGCTCGATTGATTGTCACCAGTAATTTAGGCGATGGAGCCGTTAGAGGCGACCCGGGAGGCAATCGTGAGATCCCCGGTGATCTCACCGGAGCTTGTCAGCCCGCTGGCGGATCCGTCCGTTCTGCAAACGCCGCAGGAGGCTCGGGTTAGAGGGCGCTTCTGGTGTCTCTCGGAGGGCGAGTCGGACTAGGAAGAGGATGGTGAGGTGCAGGAGGCGATCGGGCACAAGTACCGATCTTCCTCGCTGGAAGATGAATGCAAGACGCCGGCGGAGGATCCCTCGCGATCTGCTACGTCATCGCCGTCAAGAATAGAGAGAAGATTGGAGAAGCGCCGTATGCAAAGGCACGCGGCGGAGCAGCTAACAGGGCCGGTGGTTCGTGCAGGTCTTGTGGCGCCTCGGCCGAAACTTCGTGCAGCTAAGCTCCCAGTCATGCCGCCGTCTTTCTTCATCGACGAGGAGCTGAATGGCGATTGGATCAAGGTGTGCAGACGGCGGCGTTCTCCTTCAACGTAGGTACGTTCGCCGGCATTGCGATCCGGTTTTCATGGATCGCGAGTTCAAAATTCAAAAAGATGTGGGACGGTGGGCATCGGCTCGGCCAAACCCGTCTTGCATGAAAGCCCACGGGCTCACGAAGTTTCTAAAAGAAAAAAAGGAAGATCGAGCCTGATCCCATCGACTAAACCTAGAGCGACCGGGTTCGGTCTCCGTCGTTTCCTAGGGTTTTTCTGGCGGCGTGTGTCGCCTGATCGCACGAACGCCATGGACTTTCATGGCGGCGGACGAGGAGGGGGAGAGCATGGAAGTGGTGGGGGGGCTCCGCCCGGGCGGGGGTCCTTCTACGGCGCCGACCGTTTCAACAATTTCGAGGTGGGCAGCTCGAGCGGCACGGCCGGGATCCTTGATGGGACGAACTTTGAGGCTCAGGCTGGGGATTTCCGGGGTGGCTTCCATGCTGGCTCAGGTTTTGCGGCGAGAGGCCCTAGAGGTGGTTTCCATGCTGGCTATGGAGCTGGTCGGGGGAGACGCCAGTTCGACAATGGAGGCTACGCGTGTCGTGGCCATGGCAATGCTGGCTATGGCGGATACGGGTACGGTGGTGCTGATGCTGGTGGCTACGGATGCGGCTATGAACATCGTGGCGTCTGTGGGCGTTTTGGTGATGCTGCTGCTTCGCGAGGTGGACGTGGCCATGGGGCAGTAGCGCCGGTGCAGTTGGCTCCTGTGGCTTCCGTGCCGCAGCAGGCGCCGGTACCTGCGCAGGTGGCGCCCGTGGTGCCCGTGGCTGCTGGTCCGCAGGTGGCCCCGGCTGTTCAGCAGGTGCTCGCGGTGCCGGAACAGCCGGTACTTGCTCCGGTCAACCAAGGGGCGCAGGTTACAGTAGCGGCCCCGGCAGCTCCGGCGGTCGCTCGCTCGGGGCAGACTATTTCGGCAGCTCAGTTGACGGTGGCTCTAGCCACGTCGATACCAAAGAAGAAGAAGTGCTACCGGTGTGGTGTTGCCGGACATCGTTCGGCTGATTGCAAGGGGGACATTTGTGACGTTTGTGAGGGACCTGCACATGGAGAGAGGGAGTGTCATTTGTTGACGGCTCCGAAGCCGCAAGTCAGGGTTTACGGGTACGGCCATGAAGAGCTCATCTTCTTCGAATACCCTTGCACCAACTCGTACAAACCAAGGATGGAGAATGTGCGTCTCGCTTCTTTGGTGGTGTCGGGTGGTGAAATGTCGATCCCAGCCATTGTGTCTCAACTACAGAGCTTAGTTCCATCGAAACAGTTCATTTGGGACGTGCGACAGATGGGGCAGCTAGAATGTGTACCAGGTGCAATTTCCGACAAGAAATGATCTTGAGAGGTTGAAGATTTTTGGGCTATGTCGGGTACCAAACAGCTCCTGTGAGCTTACGGTGGACAATTGGGCGCAAAAACCGAAACAAAGTAGAACCTTGCCAGAAGTTTGGGTAAGAGTTTCTGGGATTGGAAGTCCGCATATTAGAAACTTTCTTGCACTCTGGGCTGTAGGAGATATGTATGGAAAAACTCTGAAAATAGATATGGCGTTCACTCGGAAACACGGGGTGCTGAGAATCCGCATTGGGTGCCTCGACTACACCAAGATCCCTAGTCATTTCCCCATTGTCGTGGGGTTGTCACGACAGATGTTACCATAGGGTAACTTGAGTTGTAGGGCAAGGCGAAACTAGTGTCTGGGAGTTTGTTTAGCTCTGCGTGGACAAGGGATTTACCCAGGTTCGGCCTCTCCATTGTAGATAAAGACCTACTTCCTGCTATGCTATTATTGAACTTGATCTCGATAGCCCGGCTACGACAACAGAGCCTGATCTCGATCTAGGTTACAGGGTACGCTTGGTAGCAATGATCTCTCTCTGGTTCTCTCGCTAGTACAAACTTTGTCTCTCGTAAAAGCCTTGTCTAACTATGACCTAGGAGCCCGCTTATATAGACGGCCGGGTCTCCTGGATCTATACATGGTAAGCCCGGGTTCTACCCAGACTCGGAGTCCTACTCTAGGTCTTCTAGCCTTCGTGTCCTCCAAGTCTTGCACCGCCTCCGGATCTTCCAGAAGCTTTCCTCTACTAGCCGGGTAACCGACAAGCTTGCTGGCCCATCAACGTAACCCGGCCCATGCTGATGGTTAGCTGTCCTGGCCGGGCCTTCTGCCTGGCGGGTCACGCTTCCCTCTTCATGGGCCTATCGGGTTATAATCCCCCCATCAGTAGCCCCAGGTTAACCGGGTCTCCAGGTTGGCATGCTCTTCTTCTAGTCTTGAGCTTTGCTTTCTTGATTAGAGCTGTCATCCTGGCTGGCCGGGTTAACCACCTGAAACATAAAAATGACATAAACAAGTTTAAGCTCCGGGTTACATTGCTATTCTCTTTAGCTAGGCCAGCTCTTCTTGGCGGTCCATATCGTAACCCGGCTCAATCATACCGGGTTCATACGCCTCCGGGTTTCGTGCTCAGCACTTAGTGAAAACTGCAGCCTAACCGCAAATCAATCTCCAGTCTATCTCAATTATGATCTCGTCAGATAATATCCCTTGATTGTCTCATTCTGTTTGTCGTTGACCTTTGGTCAAAGATCCTTATCTCCTCGTCTTTTTACCGCAACACCCCTAGGACTTTTTACTGCGCCTATAAGTATAGGGTTAGGGTAAACAGTGCGGTCACTTTCCCCATTTCCTCCTTGGCATATTCGTCTTCTTCCTCGCGCAGCCGCCGCAATCGCATCTCAAATCGAGCTCCCAAACCTCGATAAAAATTTCTGCAACCACCATCTATTCATCCATCCGTGCTGCACCCTCGATTCCAAGCTCAATCGTGCCCGCAATCGCTCCGCATCTTCTTCTCCCCGCATTCACCTCCATTGCTAGGGTTAGGTTATCTCTGCTTTAGAGATTGGGCATCACCACAGCTCCGCATCAATGGGGAAGGAGAAGGCTGGAGGTCCCAAGGCCGCGAAGAAGAGCGCGAAGAAAGGATCCAACTCCAGTGCCGCCGCGGCAGCCGCTCCGGTGAACTGGACTTGGTCCAGCGCCACTGACTCGACGTTGCAGACGTTCGTGAACCGAGGCGAGCTTCCGCCCAAGAGCGAGATCCAATGGCGCGCTCCTGGAGAGGAAACACGTCCGAACCCCAAGGAAGGTGAAATCATTGTCTTGCTCAATCATGTTTCCCGTGGTCTCCGCCCTCCGGGCTCTCTCTTTTTCCGCCAAGTTTTTAAGTACTATGGCCTCACCACACTAGATGTTGCCCCCAATTCCATTCTCAACATTAGCAACTTCGTAGTTTTCTATGAGGACTAGATGTTGCCCCCAATTCCATTCTCAACATTAGCCTCATCACCCATGTTCATCAAAGATGGCTTTTATGATCTCTCTTTTGTGGTTGAGGATGTTGGGCCACCAGCTGATCTAGATGTGGAGATGGGGGTAGATGGTGGGAATGATGGAGATGATGATGATGATGAGGTAGGTGATGACTTTGCGGAAGTTGTGCCTAAATATTGGTACAATGGTCAAAATGAAGCTACTGAGAAGGTGCCAGAAGCGGCGCCGGCGACTGAGACGAGTGGTGGATTCACCTCACAACCTCCTGTTTCGGAGGTGAGTGTAGGGGTGGTGTTCTCACCGGCGGTGCGCCGCTCTTTTGATCGTGCAAGAGAGGAGTTCGCGTCACTGCGGATGGTAAGCGGGGAACTTTCTACGGCGGGCGAGGTGACCACTAGCGCTGCTATCGGGCAGGGTGTCGCTGGCCTACCGGCGTCTCAGGAGGCGTAGACACCGGCATTGCCTGGTGCTTTCGGCGCGGTGCGGCAGCAGGAGGCGATGGTATCGCCGTCTTCGGTGACGGCGGACGCCTCCAGCTCTCCTAGTACCACAGGAGGTGGAACCGGATCGAGCTTGGGGGCAAATTCCCCCATCTCTCCTGGTACCCCAGGCGGGGGTGCTAGATCGAGTGGGGGGAGCTGCAGCGTCGAACGGCACCGGTTTACGTCTCTCCGATGCCTTCCTTTCCGATAAACCATACGGGAGAATCAGAGAGGAAGACATCCAACCAACGCGTCATCGATTTTGGTGGCATCCCGGAGGTCGAGGCTTTGGGGCTTCGATCAAGTGGACGCATTCGCGCTCAGCTGAACGCGGATGACACCCTGATGGGGGCGCCATGGCGCGGGCAGAACATCGAGACTCCTTGCAAGGTACAAATTTAAATCAAATCTTTTCAATACTTTCTTTTTTCGATAAGCAAATTGCAGATAGGGCTGCTAGATTGGGGGTGTCTTTGGGAACGACCAAACAACAAGTTATTGATTCGGCTAAATTGATTAAACAATCGGAATTAGATAGAACGGTTACTGTTCTACAAAATAACTTAAGTCATGATGAACAACCACATTGCCTAGTTCTTAATATGGCAGCAAGTCTTTCGGAGGATTTAGAAGAAGAAGAGTGTTTTATGGCTAATGAGATAGAACGGATTTTACTGTGGTAACGGAGAAGGTTAAGAAACCTAGAAAGAGAAAAGATTATTCCTGTTCGAATAGGAGAAGAAGTGCTAGAATTAAAATTCGTTCAAATAATAAAGATGTCTAATTTAAGAGGACTTTTTTGGAATAGTGAGGGTTTTCATGACCCCGGGGAAGCACTTATTTGTCAAAGAAACAATCAGGGAGAGAAAATTAGATTTCATAGCCTTGTCGGAGACTGGAAGGTCCAACTTTTTGACACCCTTTCTGTCACACTTGGCAGTCGGTTTTGACTTCAGCTGGTTTTGTCTACCGCCTAGAGGTAGGTCGGGGGGCATGCTAATATGAGTGAATACTACGACAATTCAGGTTAAAAAGGTTGATGTAGGAGATTTTTGCGTTAAACTTTTCGTTAGATCTAAAAATGATGGTTTTGAGTGGGTTTTGGTGTCTGTCTATGGCGCAGCCCAAGAGGAACATAAACCACAGTTCTTAGCTGAGTTAGTTCGATTATGTGAAAATGAACCATTACCAATGATGGTGGGTAGAGATTTTAACATAATTCGGAAACCTGCAGAAAAGAACAACGATAATTATAACCCGAGATGGCCCATCATGTTTAATGCAATTATCCAAAGTTTGGAGTTAAAAGAAATTGAGCTCTCAGGGAGACAATATACGTGGGCCAATAGAAGACCTGAACCAACATTCGAAAAGTTGGATAGGATTCTGGCCACAGTGGAATGGGAACAGAAATTCCCTCTCGTTACGGTTCAGGCACTGACCCGTACGGGATCCGATCACACACCTCTGCTTGTTGTTTCAGGGGTTCATGCTCACATAGGAAATAAAGCACGTTTCTCGTTTGAACTCTCATGGCTTCGGTTGGAGGGGTTCTACGAGATGGTGGCAGCCGAATGGGCTGTGCATGCCAACGGAGACACACCTATAGAGGTGTGGCAAAATAAAATTAGACATTTAAGTCGCTATCTGAGAGGTTGGGCTAGAAACCAAAGTGGGAAATATAAACAAGAAAAAGAGCGATGGTTAAAACTTATTGATGAGTTAGATGTTAAAGCAGAAACCATACCTCTCTCGGCATCCGAGCGGGATGCTCTGAGAGAAGAAAATGATTGGATTTGTTGTTTAAGACGAGACGAGGAGACAAAATGGGCGCAAAGGGCGAAAGTAAAATATATCCAGGAAGGTGGTAATAATACAAAATATTTTCATCTTATCGCAAATGGGAAGCATAGGAAGAAGAAAATCTTCCAGTTAGAGCAAGACGAAGGAACCATCATAGGTCAAGAAAATTTAAATACCTACATATCTGAATATTATAAGAAACTGTTTGGGGAGTCGACCCCAACTTCAATAAATTTAGATGAACAGATTATTCATGATATACCGCAATTAACTCAAGAGGAGATTAGCATTCTTACAGCAGGTTTCTTAGTGAAAGAAGTGTATGAGGATATCTCTCAAATGGAGCTGAACAAGGCGCCAGGACCAGACGGGTTCCCCGCTGAGTTCTATAAAACCTTTTGGGAGGTTATAAGGGACGATTTAATGGCTATGTTTTTTCAGCTACAACAAGGAAATTTGCCTTTGCTTAAGTCGAATTTTGGAGTCATCACTTTGCTCCCTAAAAAAGAAAATGCGGTCCAAATTCAGCAATATAGACCTATATGCCTTCTAAATGTTAGCTTCCAAATTATCACAAAAGTAGGTACTAATCGAATTACCGAAATTGCTCAAAAAATAATCAGGTCGACTCAGTCGGCGTTTATGCCAGGAAGACACATACTAGAGGGTGTGGTCGTCCTTCATGAGACTATTCATGAACTTCATAGGAAGAAGATGGATGGTGTTATATTTAAAATAGACTTTGAGAAGGCATATGATAAAGTGAAATGGCCTTTCCTCCAATAAGCGTTGTGTATGAAAGGATTTGCACAACAATGGTGCAATTGGATTATGCAATTTGTTAAGGGAGGAAGTGTTGGTATACGGGTCAATGATGACATCGGTCATTATTTTCAAACAAAAAAGGTCTCAGGCAAGGAGATCCCTTGTCTCCGGTGTTGTTCAACATTGTAGCTGATATGTTGGCCATTCTTATCGCTAGGGCGAAGGAAGATGGTCAAATTGGAGGTCTTATCCCTAATTTAGTGGAGGGAGACTATCCATACTACAATATGCGGATGACACAATCTTATTTATGGAACATGATTTAGCTAAAGCGGTTAATATGAAACTTATACTCTGCATTTTTGAACAACTATCTGGCCTCAAAATAAATTTTCATAAGAGTGAAATATTTTGTTTTGGGAAGGCGAAAGAGGAGATACACAGTATAAACAAATCTTCGGATGCGAATCTGGGTCTTTACGTTTTAAATATCTCGGAGTTCCGATTCATTATAGGAGACTGCGAAACTCCGAATGGTATCCAGTGGAATGCCGTTTCGAAGGCAAACTTGGGTGCTGGAAAGGAAAATTATTGTCTTATGGAGACCGGTTAGTGTTGGTTAATGCGGTCTTAACAAGCCTACCGATGTTTATGTTGTCTTTTCTCGAAATACCTAAGGGGGTAAGAAAAATACTAGATTTTTATAGATCACATTCTTTTGGCAGAGTGATGAGAACAAAAGAAAATATAGATTAACTAAATGGAACATCATATGTCGACCCAAAGACCAGGGCGGTTTGGGGGTGGAAGTGCTCGTGCTCAAGAATAAATGTTTACTCAGCAAATGGTTGTTTAAACTGTTAAATGAGGAAGGGGTCTGGCAGGAACTCCTACGCAACAAATACCTCTCTAATAAAACTTTAGCTCAAGTGGAAGCACAACCAACAGACTCACCCTTTTGGAAGGGTCTTATGAGGGTCAAAGAGAGCTTTTTTCGCTAAAGGCTACTTTAAAATTGGCAGTGGGGAAACCACGAGGTTCTGGGAGGACACTTGGTTGGGTAATATTCCGTTGAAAGATCAATATCCTCTACTTTACAACATTGTGCAACACAAGGATGTTTCGGTCCATCAAGTGTTACATAATGCGCCCCCGATGAATTTGAGTTTTAGGAGGGCACTTACTGGCATAAATGGGACATGTGGTCACATTTAGTCCATAGACTGATGGATATTACGTTGAATGATGTTCCTGATTCTTTTCATTGGAAACTAACCCAAAATGGGATGTTCACTGTTAAATCAATGTATGAAGACGTAATGAATGGTCATACGAGGTTCCTACGAACCTACTTATGGATGCTAAAAATACCGCTTAAAATTAAAATATTTATGTGGTTCCTTAATAGAAAGGTCTTGCTAACAAAGGATAACCTTGCAAAGCAGAATTGGCAAGGTAATACTAAGTGCGCCTTTTGTGGGTGTAATGAAACTATCGAACACTTGTTTCTTTATTGCCCGTTTGCAAAACTTGTTTGGCGTGTAGTGTTTTGTACTTACAATATTCCTCCTCCCACCAATGTTTCTAATATGTTTGGAAACTGGTTAAATGGGGTTGATAAAAAGACCAAGGCTAGAATTCGTATCGGCGTCTCAGCTATCTGTTGGTCTATTTGGAATTGGAGGAACGGTCTTGTTTTTAATAGGAAAGATAATTTTCATGTCTTACAGGTTATCCATATGGCGGTGCACTGGATACAGTTATGGGCTTTCCGGCTACCTTCGGACAGCGGGACCTTATGGTGGCTGGATGCACGAGACTACTGTTGGTGGCACAGGATTTTTTCTTCCGGCATACGTGGCAACATATTAGGCGGCTTTCGTAGTTCTACTTAAGTTTGTCAGTGTCGGTTGAGGTCTGTCTCAATCTGTGTGATTCCTGAGATGTGAACTTGAATAGCATACGTTTAAACTCTGTAATAATCGGCTGTGTGCATCCCTCGATGCAGAGGCTGGGATTAATAAAATTCCCTTTTCTAAAAAAAAATCAATTTTAGCACATGCACTAGTTTCTTCTCAACCAGCTGTGGCCAGTGTTGTACATAGATTGTTGTTTTTAATGTATTAGAGCATCTCTGTACCCAAACAAGTTTTAGCTATCCGCCCTAAGGTTTCGTATAAAAAACTGGTTTTGATACACAAAGGATCCCATATAATTTTGCGTATGCAATCCGAATCACTCTACATTAACTTCCAATCGATTAAAAGAAAATCTAAAAATAGGGAAAATAGGTCATAATTATTAAAATACAATGTTTATCAATCAGCCACAAATCTAATGAAGTAAATCATAAATTTCATCCTTGGAATTTATGATGTAATTTCTACCTGCACCGCTAAATTTTAATGGCATCTTGGCCCTTCGGGGCCGCTCCAAGTTAAAAAAGACTAAAACATGTAGAACAAAAAAATAAATTTACATTTATGTCTTCTCCGCTACCGGCGGCTCAGTTGATTTGGAAGCGACAGAGAGGCCGAGAAGGAGAACATGGCCCAATCATGTCTACATTTTGGTCCAGATTGAGCTGTAATTTATTTTATAATGGATCCGGATGTAAAATGTACAGTTTTATAAAAACATTCTTCGGGGTCCTTCGGGACCTTCTTTGTTTCAAGACACACCGTAAAATTTTGTGCTGCATGTCACTTCATGGTGCAATGTAGTGCACTAGCGCTTTATGCATACCCCCCACCTTATAAATAAAGCCACACCGGCCAAAACGATACAAAGTTATGAGGAATCTCTCTTACAAGCAGATCAAGGATAAAAGAAAAATAACAGGGTAACAAAAGTTGCCACCGATACATTAGAACAAAACCGAAAGAAACAGGAGCTCCACGACAATGCCCCGGGAGGGTAACGACGCCTCACATCGCCATTGTCGAGATCGCGACCAAAGGTTTTCAGCTGGAGCCCTGACGAGAGAAGGCAACCACAACGGCACCCCCTAGAGGATAACGATACCCGCAAGCATCGCCGCCGTTGGCGCTGGAGCACTTGGCTTTCGCCCGGAACCAAAACTGCCTCCACACGGTACTTCGGAAGCCCACTGTCACCGAGCCTGGCTTCTAGAAGCGATCTGGGAGCTGCCATTGTCGAAAAGCGGCAGCGTCAGGATCCCCCTGCGCCTGCACCACGCCACCCACATGACCAAAGAGTAATACCATCACCATTGCCACGTCGCTCGCCGAAGAGACACCCGCACAATTCACCTTCTGAGGCCACCGCCCTGGCGTCCGAGATCACTCATCCAAGGTATGGCAAACTACCACAACAAGTCAGTGGAGCAGACAGGAGAGGACGGGCCAAGCAAATATACCCTCGGACAGTGAGTTTCAACGAGCAGGACGCACCAGCAAGTCAAACCCACAAAGCCCGTACGAAACCGCTAGGCGGCTACCAGATATCGACCATTAGCCCTGATCCGGTGCCCCAACCAATCATGGCAGGGGCTGGGCTCCCATGTCGGAAGCCTCGGGAACCAAGCGATCTGAAGGGTCCAACTTAACCCGATCCAGGCCCAAAGCGCCCAAATATGTGCCAAGGCAGGACACTTCGCCATCGCTGGCCAGCTCCACCAGTAATCCATGGGTCGTCTGAGACCAACCCACTATGTGGCAGGCTCGGGTGAACGCGTCGCCGCCGTGTTGACCTCCACCGATGGCGGAGAACTTTTGATTGGTGGAAGTATAGATCTATATATCATGTCTTTTGCCTCAAAGATTTGCAAGATAAATACCAGAATTTAGCTACGATGGTTCGAGACACTACCAACCACATATCGACAACTGAATTTAGCTACGATGGTTCCAAACACCGCCAACCACGAATTATTTTCTCATTTTATGCATAGAAGAATGTTCGGATTAATGATCCCTATTTCTACTTTAAAAACTACTTGGATGATCCGTACACCTTGATGAAAAATCCCATTCATCTTTATGGAGAAAAGAAGTATTGAATTAACAAACTCTATTTCTACTCGGAGGGGAGATCCCGAGAAACCTTACAAACTACTCATATGAATTTTACCTCCAGGCTAGAAGTCCCTTTCTCCTTGTGTCTAAACACGAATTACTTATATCGTCTATACAAGGGATACAATGCGATAATAATAGGCGAGTAATACGACAAAAGGATCTTGTAAAAAAAACTAAGACGAAGGTTGAACACAAAGACACTATTAACCAATGATTCAATCCCTCCAAGGCGGGTAAGGGCATGTGCATTGCAAAACGCTTAAAGAGGCGCTTAAAAAGTCAAACTCCAATCTTGGGCTAGCGTCTGACGTCAAGGGCTGGATTTTCTATGTGATTTGAAAGCGTCGAGCGCTTATTTATGAGTCCCATGCTAAAAAAGGGATAGGATTTACATGTAAACTGCCGATACAACCAGGATTCTTTTCCTAACGCCTCCCCTTAGCATCCCCGTTGTACGTGCTCTAACAACCCTACTTCTTGTCGGACTTTTCTATAACACTGCAAAGGTCAATAAATTTTCGTAAGGGGCGCAACCCATTTCTAATCACCCAGATAAGAAATATGATTCTGTAGGATGTAGTGCAATTACTCGCATTGCGAGGCTGGACCTAGGTAAAATCATGTCTCGGGCAATGTGCTGGGGAGAAAGGAGGTAGACTGTGTTCGAATGGCTCATGGGAGAATGAACGCTGATTTTCCAAAAATACAGATTTGGATATGAATGTAATCTATAAAAACACATACTGTACAAATATTCATGTGTTCTTTTCGGCTACTAGCATACTGAACCTGAAGCAAAATTTCTGCTAGCAGATCATCTTGACGCAACAGGATAGTGGGACCCACGGCACCAGTAGCAACTCCCAAAACCAACCTCCCAAATCAATGGCGGGCTCTTCCTCCCCAATCCCAAACCCCAAACCCTGACCCCCACCCCATCCCACCCCTCACCCTCGCCCGCAGATGGCGCCGCCGTCGGTGCCGAAGAAGCGCAAGGTGCAGCTCCCGGAGAACGAGGCGGTCGCGGGCCAGATCCTCGCGAAGCACCGCTCGATGATGGCGGACCTCTCGGAGCACCGGGCGATCGCGCTCTCCGCTGCCTACCGCGGCGTCTGCCTCGCCAGGGAGCCCTTCCGTACCCCCGAGGACCTCTCCTGCATCAAGTACGCGTTTCTCCGCCTCTCAACTGCCCCCGTTTACCCTGCTGGGATGAGATGAGAGTTCGCGACGAGGCTAGGTTTGGGTCGATTCTGGCTCGTGTGCTTTTGTTCGGGCGGCAATGTCGCACTTCTGTGCCGTAGTCAGACGCAAATCAATGTAAGGCTAATGGATTGGTTTATGGTTTGGGCGCCTTAATTCAGGGACCTTGATTTGCTTGGCGGATGCTATGTGCCTTAGGGGATCTGTGAGCACGAGTTTTGGTCTGTAGAATTATATGTTCTAGTTCCCATATGTTTATTTGCTATACTGCAACTGTCGAATTGCTGCAGGTGTATGCCGAAATCGATTTTAGATCATTACCATTTTATCACTCTGGTGAAATGTATCCTGCATTCAGACCACTTTAAGGTTCCAATACTTAAATTTGCTTGTATATAGTTAACCAGAGAAGACCTATAACAGTATGGCTTTAGTTTGGGTCCATATAGAATTCTGTACTTTATGTTTTTTTTTCTTTTGTGTGTCTGAGTTGAGAGATGGGGATCACCTGAAGTTTTCATTACTAGATCAATGTGTGGAATATATACCAAATGTTACTCTTCGCGTTGAATTGCATTAGATTTTTTTGAAACTGAATAAGTTTGAATGTTCGATCACTCGACTTGCTTCTATGGGTCAACTATTTTTGTCAGGGGCGTTGGAGATTGGGTCGTTCGTGTCATGGAAGACTCGTTTCCACGGTCTAGCCTAGATTTGTCCCCTCCAGAAAGTAGTACACCAGGAGAAACGGGTAATAGTTTCCATGATTGCTCACATGTCCTCTCCAATCTGTCTTCATGTTTCATCATAAGTCTGACGTTTCTTCTTCCTCTTCAGCTCTCTCAGAAGTTAATTTAATACAAACAGTTTTATTCTACAGGAAAGAAAAGAACACGAACAAAACCTTATGTGCCACGGATTAATTCGGCTCCTTACGCAATAGTGATCACCCTCTACAGGTATGATTGTCTTGGAGTCTATTTTACCTGAATTTTGTTATTCACACGACAAAAGTAGTACAACCTTAGGACAAAGAACAACATTTTAATCAGAGGAAGTAGGTAGAGACACCTGAATATGCAAGAGGGGACACTGAAAGTTGATTTTCACCCAGGGAAATGATGAGAGGGAAGGAGTTTATGATGAAACAGGAGCTTATTGATGCCGCTGAAGCCAGTGGTCTGTCAGAACAGGCAATAGGGTATAGTTCCAGTGATTCTGTATATCGCACGATTGCTGATTTCAGCTGGTATTTTAGTGCATCACTAAGTATGTCCGTTGTATTATGGGCAGCCCAAACAACTATAAAGCAAAACAGAGGGATTCCTTGAAGGACAGGTACACTGGATGGAGCTGCATGAAGACCCTCAGATCTCATGAGCTGGTTATAGTGTGGAGTAACCCTGCAAAGTAATGTACCAGGCTCATCTCCCCGTTTATCATGACCTTCCTGTTTTTTATTGAAAAAAATAGATATTTTAGAGGGATTAACCCCACACATTTTGTATACATGTATTAGACCCCTCAAGTATTACTACTTCTATCACAGGCTATTGATTCGTTATCTACTATTGCAACACTGCTAAGTATTAATTGTCAATTTTTGTTTAGCCAGAGCTGATAATATGAAAAATTAATGTACTCAAGGATTGGGGATACCAGAGCTATAAAGTAGTGCATGAACTTGACTCCTCTCATCAGAGGGTTCATAGGGTTCTTATGTATTTAAGTATAATCGTGTTTGGACTAGTTTATCTGATTTATGTTTCGCTACACTCACAGAATACAAAACCCATTCACCAGTTTGTCTCTTAGAGTGGATGAACTGGATCCCAAATAGTGGACTAACCTTTTGGTAATATAATTCTCTCTAATCTCTTGAGAAAATTAAGAAAATATATCTTTAAAGACATTGCTCTGCTGCGGTGTATCATTGATACTCTATTGATGGAATAGAATGAGGCATGTCCAAATCCGTAGCTCCTTTAAACTCATTGGTTCACAATATGAACCCGCAACACGTGTATAACAATCTTGCACACGTGGCCATGTGGGTTAATCTAGATATGTGGCAGTTGATTTCTACATGAATCGGATCCTGCTTTCAGTATTTTGGATCTTTTATGTGCATCCTGAGTGTAATAATCAGTTCACTCTGTTCAATTTGCATTATTTTCCAAGCATACACATTCTGCTGAGCTGCCAAGCATTGCTTGAGGCTTACTTTATTAATATGGTGTAGGTATAAGCTAACAGAAAAAGGGAAAGAGACTGCTTGCAATTGTCTTGCACGGTCTGGATTAGACGACCCTGCAGGTCCTTCGACCCATCATTCTAAAGAAGTTGTTCTCAGCGATTCAGATTCTGATGAACCATATGAAGGTAGCAATCCTCTGATAGGTTTCATGGGTCAAAATAACCTATTATTGTGCCCCTGCAACACTATAATTAGATTTGGTTACTCAATTGCAGGTTATGACAATTTTGCTGATAGGAGTGGACCTCCAAAATCGAAAGCAGGCAGTTCCAGTTCCGTTGATATCAGTATGCTTTCTTTGCAGATAATAATATGTTAATATACTCAATGAGCAAAGTATTACTCTCTTCTGGTCTATTCAGTTATAACTACTTTTTTTTTCTAGGAACGGAGCCTGCTACTAATTCTCCTCTTTCATCTCGAGGAATGTTTGGACAGCAATCACTTAGTGCAATGGTACACTTAACTTCCCTTGCTGCACCCTTTTAATTTTCAAAATGGAACATAACACTTTTTTCCCACCACCAGGGTTCTGCTGAAAAAACTCTACTAGCTATGCCACCTCGTAATTCCAGTGAAAAATTTCTGCAAGCTTATGAAGTGGTGCTGCTATTGGATGATCGAGAAACTCTTGGGTTTGTATGGATAGTATCTTATGAGTTATTGAATATCTTAGTTGTGTCTCATCTTTAAGTAGGATCATATTAGGCTGTCTTACAAAATAAAAGATTATATGTCCCTTTTGCTGCACCTTCTCCAAATTTTAATTTATCAATATGATATAAGAAGGTTTCCCAATGATTCGCAAAGGCATTCTATTCTTTACTTGTAATAATTGTTTCGTTAAAATAAGATAGATAATGATATTCACATACTTGTCCAGTTTCTGTAGGAGTCGTTAGTTGACACTTTGATTTGTTATCTTAAGTTTTACCTTGTTCTGTTAACATTTCATGCATTCACATGTACATACTAAAAGTTTTAGAATCTGTATATTGTTTAAATGCCCAAGTTATATTCCAAGGAAACAAATTGATTGTCATTGCACCTATTCGTTTTTCATGTTTAATTTGATCATCCATCTATACATCAGAACTCAGTTCAGTCATGATTGCTGCCATTTTGTGCAGGCCCCGGTCCAGGAGAAAATTTGTTGATAACATACACTCCCAGTTTCATATACCTGTAGAGGTTAGTTGGATTCAGAGTTATGTGAACTCTTAGTTTTGACCTACCCTCCCTTACCTGCTTCTTCTATCTAATTCACTAGTGCTTGTACATTTCTTCGGGTAACCAAAATACAGAAGTCATTCCTATGCATCAACATGGCTTAAATCAAATGTCCTGTACTGGTGGTCTGATATGTTTGGTCGCTGTCCCATTCGCTTGATGCTTGCTGGCTGCACTATTTGCTTGCTTGTGTACAAGGGGATAGCATAAAATAATCTAACACCGATGCTTTGCGTAGATTAAGCTGTCTGTGTAAAATGTGCCAAAAAAATGGTGCTGATCCTTCTGTGTTTAACCATGTCATCCAGCTGAAACGCTTGCCTGTTGGAGATGCTATTTGGATTGCTCGCCATAAAGTACTTAAAACAGAGTATGTTCTTGATTTCATTGTTGAAAGGAAAAATGTGGATGATTTAGTTGGCTCAATCATAAGCAACAGATACAAAGATCAAAAACTAAGGATGCAGGTACCATCTGAACTAGCTTTGACTTTTGTTATTAGTATTACCCCATTTCTCCTTTATGCTTTCAGTTTCTGACTGATAATGCTAAGAAATTCTTATTTAAATACATAAGCTTGAGCCTGTCGATTGTGGATCTCTTACCAAACAAACTGTTTTTCTTCATATATTTGGATTTGCTGGGGTTACAAAGTTACTTTGTAGTTTTATATTATCTTAGCGATGTGATACTTCCATTCGCAGAAATGTGGGTTAAGGAAGCTAATATATCTGGTTGAAGGTGATCCAACAACTGTGGATGCACCAGAGAGCGTTAAAACAGCGTATGTGCACTGCTCATGAAACCGGGGTGATCGTGTTATCCCTGAATAGTAGTACCTTTTCTCGTTGTTTGACATTATTATATATTGTTCCTTAGGTCCAGGACTTCTGGCATATGCCCTTTTAACTGCTCGATGTGCTTTTATTTCAGCTGCTTCACCACTGAGATTTTCGAAGGATTTAATGTCCAGAGAACCACTGGGTATGCTGATACTGAAAGGAGATATGGCCGCCTCACAAGCTCGATAATTGATTACTACAGCACAAACTTCTCTGCGGGTGCTGATACTTCTCGGCTTTGCATGACCTATGACGAGTTTGTGAGAAGGTGTTCTGACCTTGCTAAGGTCACTGTGAGCGATATATTCGCCCTTCAACTTATGCAGGTATAGCAGGGCAACAACAGCCACCTTCGCCAAAGCTAGACACTTACTCATTCTGTGACAATAGTCTGCTCATCAATTTTGCATGCAAAGCAGGTGCCACAAGCGACAGAAGAAGCCGTTCTTGCTGTTACAAGTCTGTACCCAACTCCTCTCTCGCTTGCTAAGGCATACTCCATGCTTGTGAGTCGTCTTCCTCTTTCAACTTATGCAATGCTATTTTTCATTTACAACACTCAAATCATATCCAAAAGTCAGATGTGAGCAATCGTTGTCTCTCAGAGAATAATACCTTGATATCTATGTGGACTAAAAGTTTATTCTTGTTGTGTTGAAGGATGGCGATAGGCGTGCCCAAGAGGAGATGCTGATGAACAAGTGCAACTTGGTTAAAGCAGGTGCTAGCAAAGCCATTTTCAAGTTTGTCTGGGCTGAAGTATAAGCTCCCTTCCTACCCAGTTCCTTCCTAATGGCGTAACCGGTCCTATGGTCATCGTCGTGATGATTTTGGGCCATCAACACAGGACTTTCATATTCATAAGGAAAAAACAAGAGGGCTCATGTTTCTGTGCCTCGCACCTTAGAAAAATAGAAAGTATCAGACCATGTAACCGCTTAAACGAAGTGTCTTATCATGGGCTAGCCTCCCACTAGTATTTACCCTACGCTGTAGAATTCCATGCTGGACAATATGGAATCATCTTGTAATGTAGGTGCACTACTGCTTCATATGTATTATCAGCTCTTAGCTTAGTTGTTTGGATAGTTTGTTTGTCTCGTGTTGTCTCGACCTTGTTTGCACGGGTGTCTTGGTGTACACCAGTGGTCAAAGGGCGTCTGTGGTGAGCGCCAATGGTTGTGTCCATGTGCTGAAACCTGAAAGTTTGGTCAGAGATCTGTAACTCAGGATATTGAAACCAGTCACGAATTTGTCAGATATCCACAAATTATGAGTGGTGTTTTCTCCTTGCGTGGCTGTGCTTCTCTAATTGGAGGAGCTACCTGCTGCTTTGAGGAGAGAAAGGGGGCGCTGCTAGACGGTTCCTGGGAAGAGAGTTGACTGGGGAAGAGCATCGAGGGACCAAAAGGAAATGGATCGTGGTAAAAGCTTTGCGATTCGGGACGGAAACTGGTGTAATTGCGTGTAAGTAGAGGTGTAATCCCACGCAGCATTCTATTACATCCAAACTGAACCAAACTCATGTCTATTATATTTTTCTTATAACGGCACAAAAACTGAACCAAACATGTTCATCACTGGAATGAATATGCAAAAATAACTGGTTGACACACACAGGGAGCAAGTTTCGCTTCAAAACTCAAGTCGCTGTAATCACGCACACCTCACTTAACTTGAATTCCTCGACCAAATTGATTGGTAGCTGAGCCTCCGGTGCTCATCAGCGCTAAGAACCAAGGAATATTCGTCAACTACAAGGATCTACTCGAGCGGTGGTACCGACCCCATGCTCATGATCTCTTCGTAGGAGTCGTATATCCGGTGGTAGTAGCCGAGAAATGCCGTGGACACCATAATACAGAGCCACAACACGGTAACTCCGACAATCTCGCCCATAAGAACATATGAGCCGGCAAAAAGATAGAACACACATGTGAAATAGAGCAAAACCGGAACCGAGCTATCGAAAACAGCTCCATTCAACCAGCCGATCAGAAAGTTGATGTCGATGACCTGGAGAAAGCCAATCGCTCCAAACAGGCTTACCGCGACATCAAGCGCGGGCTGTCTACGAGTATCAGCCAAACCAAGCGTGGAGCGAAGCACAAAGTCATAAAGCCTATGAAGACGTCTATGTTTGGCACCGACCAAATAGCTGGGCCTGGGCCCATCTCGGTTAACCAATCAAGCCCGGAGATCATTACGGATCGTTGGTCTTGGCAAACTGGGCCCGAACGAGTTTGAACTCAAAGTGAACGCGCGAACAAAGGAACTGAGGAACTCAATCGTATTCCGTACCTTTTTCTGTCAAGACCACGACTGCTTTCTTCTTTGCCAGATTGAGCAGCTCACATGAAACCACCCGATCAGGATGTCCTGAAGCTCAACTTTGATGGCGCTTTTACTCCTGGGCAAAGCCAAGCCGCGTGGGGAGTTTTAGTCAGGGATCATACGGGTGAGGTGGTGGCTGCTTCTGCAGGTAGGAGCGATTATGTCGCTGACGCCTTCAATGCCGAGCTTAACGCTGCAGTACAGGCTATACAATTAGCCGAGCAGTTGGGTCAATACATGTGATTCTGGAGACTGATTCCCAGTTGTTGTTGTTGGCTCTGAATAAAATGGAGGCTGATGCGTCTGCCCTAGCTGTGATCCTTGATGATCTGAAGTTCCGAATTAGGACAAATTTCTCTTTTTGTGATGTTGTCGCTTGTAGACGTGAGTTGAATAGGCCAGCCCATGAACTTGCTAAAATCAGCTGGTCTTGTGATGTAAACTGAGCTTTGCTCTGGAGTATGATGTTCCAGCGTCTATTGCTGGTATTGTGTGGAGCGAGATGCCCTAATAAAGTTTAGGCTTTCTTTCAAAAAAAGACCACGACCGTGTCTGTAATTATTATTTTCACCTATGGCATCAGCGCTTCTTGGCCTTGGGACCCACGGTAGACTCTGCACTGTGGAACCCATGGTACCGTAACCCCTCACCTCCCACTATATTACCTCTACGCCGATTCGCTGAAGTGTCTTAACAATATGGAATCATTGTGTAATTTAGTGCACTGGAACCACAACATGGAAATGCTTGAAAGTTGAAACCATTCCCTTATATATATGCTCTGCTACTACTCTTCCTTTATTGCGTACTATAGCTGAAGCACAGCAATAGTTGGAGCAGTAATTATGACTGCCATAGCTTCCAGCTCCAACTAAGGAGAAGCTCAACACCGTGCACTTGTCAAAATGTTGTTCGGTGAGCATTCATGGATAAGTTTGAATCTGCGTGAGCCATGGAGCAGGACAGAACAACACTACCTCTACTCTTCCGGTCCTTCTCCGTGAAACATTATGCGTGAATCTTGATGTGATGGTGCGTGAGCAGGTTCCTTTCCATCGTAGTAAACTCGAATTGCCTTTTGGAGACACGCGGGAAACTCCCCGGAACAGCCATGGTGGCAATTCTACTGAATTTCAGATGAGGGCCAACGTTTTGTCGGGTTTTGCCTGACAGCTGAATTCAGTACACACGAGAAATACTGGATCCATCTTTCAAAATAAATATGAGAAGTGATCAATGGCGAGGGCCTGATCGTCTTCAAGCGGAGGTACTCGAGTACTCGACAGGGCGTAATGTAATGAATCAGCGCGTAAAAAATATACTATTAGCCGTTAATTAACTCAGTTGTTTGAATCATGAGTTTGTCTCATACTACTGTGTTGACCTTATTTGCGTGGGAGCCGACAAGACAATGTGGGTTAGACCATCTCTAGCAGATCCCAGAAAATAACATCCGTTACCGCAAAACCAATTTCAGTTTCCCTGAAAACGATTTTGCAGTACGATGCGGACTCGAAACCTACAAAACCTACTGTAAAAGAGAATCTCAACCTGCTAGCTGCGTACATTTGGCGAACAAGATCGGTGGCATGAGAAATTTTTTGGCGAACGATAGCACAATTCCAAGATCAGTCATGGATGGCGAAAATTGCACTACAATTCACAACGATGCATGCTCACTAGGCTCCCTGAGTTTATGAGTAAATTTTGCCCAAATGGCTCGACCTCCTGCCCGGCGTGGAAACTAACCTGGAAGGCATGGGCACCGCCGCGCGTGAAGTTCTTCCATTGGCTCGCCAATCTTGGACGCTGATGGACGGCTGATCGACTTGCTCGCCATGGACTGCCACACCCACCCTGCTGCCCGCTTTGCGACCAGGCACCGGAATCAATCCAGCACCTGCTCTTGGGATGCTCCTTCTCCAAGCAGGTGTGGCTTGAGATCCTATCGTGGCTGCGTCTCACCTGCCGTGTGCCTGATGGCGAGGAAAACTTGACGGAATGGTGGAGCAAGGCACGTCAGAGCACGGCAAAACCGATGCACAAAGGGCTTGCTTCCGCGGCGCTGTTGATCCCTTGGATGACATGGAAACATCGCAATGACTGCGTGTTCAACGCTGCAACCCCATCAACCAACGCCTTGGTGAGCAAGATCAAGGATGAAGCTGCACTTTGGGCTAGAGCCGGTGCATTGGGTTTGCGCGCCATTCTCCCAAACACTTGGGATGTACACTGATTTTTTAGTTATTCGTGGAACTGAACCTCCTAGGAGGAAGTAGCAACTCATCTTTCCAATGTAAAGAAGCGCAAATGTCTTTTGCGTTTCCTCTAATTTTTTTGTCCAAATGGGTCAATGGTATATGGCTCTTTTATACTCTATGAGCTAGAATTACCACAATGTTGCCATTATTTACCCCGCACAGATGCAATCAAGATTGAAGCTACTCTCTCCACCATCTTTTGTCCCTAGACGCTAGATATGAATGATACTGATGTCACCAAAACCCAACTAGTGCCTCTAAACAAAGTTGAAGGAACCAAGCTGTTTGTGTGAAAGGAATTTATGGTGGAAGACCAATTCCCGGTGCCTTCCAAGCCTAAGCAACAAATATAGATGCGGTAAAATCCCTACTCCCTCAACGAATGGATGATATGATGCATGGTCATCATCTCAAGAGAAATCACAGCCAAGAAGATATGAAATTAAGGACTTGCATGTATCGTGCGTTGTTACTTGTGAGGGGGAATGCTCCACCCTCTGCCTTTTTATCAGCTTGTATGCTTGCATGGTTGTTAAATTGTAGCACATGCACATGCTTCTAGTGAACAACCAGTGGCCCTCGTTGTGTATGGCATGTTGCTTTTATGTATCACTGACAAGCTGCACGAATCCAAAATAAATCATGATGTCCTCATAAATTTGAAAACGTTTCAATAGTTTGTACCACTCAAACTTCTTGGGCTTCATCCTTTTGTATAACATCCTTAGTTTTAGTTCAATTCCACTATACCAATACTCCCAAAAGAAATAGAAAATTAAAACACCACTTACTTTTCAGTTTCAATATAGAGAAAAAGTAAAAGACAATGAGGGTTCGTCGGCAGCACGATGGTGGAGCCACTGTAGCGGTCATGGGATGAGGCACATGTAGCGCGAGGCTGGAACAATTCCGGTCCTTTTCCATTAAAGTTCAGACGAGGACGAACATTATGGCTGGTTTTTACCCGACTGTTGAATTTCTATACACGAGAAACATAGGATAGGACCAGGTCTTTGTTTGTAATTAACCTAGAAACAAAGTTACGTCGATGGAGGTGATCAATGACGAGGGCCTCCCCGGTCTATACAACGTGGAGGGCGTAATGTAGTGCATTAGCGCGTACTCTTAGCTCTTAACTAGCATGGCGGTCCTCGCAAATGCGAGGGATCAAATTAAGTTGTCTTTTGGAGAGGGTATCATCTTTAGTATGCCCAAATTGATCGAGAAATACGTTTATTCAAATAATCATTATACTTGGTCACTTCTTCCTCTATGCGCCGGAACAGAATTGAGCTCATCCCGAAGCGACGCCGGAAAAACCCCTCATGGAAGACCGGATCAGGACTGAAATAATAGACGTAGAGATCACGCACGCCTTTGAGCCTATCACGGGCCACAGTAATCCTGCCTTTTATCGACCCCCTAAAGTTCAGAACATGGGCCTCCTTCTTATCCATTTCCTCTTGGATGCACATAATCGACATTGCGGCCACCTTGTCGTTGTCGTCATCCATCTCGTCCTCACTAGACTCGTCAATGAACTCTTTGTACATAAACTCATCTATGGCCAAGTAATCGTACTCATCGTCGGACGAATCCATGCCTATAAATTTTAAATATCAAATTCCGGCTCCGGCAAATACATGAACACTTTGAGGGCGAGGTGGATGTCCGAGATGTAAAACGTACCAGAGGCGGAGCGTACAACCGAGCTGTATGTAAGGAGGCGAATGCCGAGGACTTGGCTACTTCCGCTGGAGGTTTGGTGTGGCGGCGGGTATACGATGGGAATGGCGGCGGAGCAGGAGGTGCGGCGATAGAGAGGAGAGCGGAGGAGGAGGAGGAGGAGGAGAGAGTAGCAAGAGTTTCGGTCCAATTTAGGGTGAAATGAGGTGGGTCCATGTTGACAGGTCCGACGTGCAGACGCGTCCGGCCCCAAACCCTCCTCACATATGGGCTTGCTTTGGGGTTTGCCGGACAGCCCGGATGTTTGGGCGGAATTTGAGGGGATGTTTGGGTGATGGTTTTTGGTCCGTGTCATGTCCGGATTGTCCGTCCAGACGTATAGGGTGAGTTTGGGGTGCCCGGTTGGAGATGCTTTTACTTTGGCATCTCCAATTTGCCACAGTTTTCTTTGGTTCTTTATTATTTTCCCCTTCTGAATTGTTTTTATTTCTTTTGAGGTAATAGGCAGCATATGCCCACGCAAGAATACCCCTACACACATGGCTTCGGTTTCAAAGTTTCAGTGTCCTTCCTTCTCGTGATATTCTTTTTCTACTGAATTAATTCATCTGCTTCCTCCTAACTTTTCATGGGATACATCTGTCGCGTCATTCTGCAGCGCCGCCTTGAAAAACGAGAAGGTTGAGGTGTCATTTAATCCGACGTGACTGGTTTGCGTCTAACAAGTCGGGCCTGCCTATCAAAATTGTGTGCGGGTGTGTCTTGACCTTTCTAGTGCTCGAGTCGGCCTTCGTAAGTTGGAAGTGGACGCAGGTTGTCGGACATTTTTTTTGGTGGGGGGGGGGGGGGGGGGGGGGAGGTCTTACGGGGTTGTCGTTGGGCATTTTTTTTGGATCTGTCGAGGAATTTTATGGGCTGTCGGTCGATATGTTTTGACCACCTAAATTTCAAGCTCGCTTTCTCCCTTGAGCATGTACGTTATCTCATAAATCTAATCATCTAACGAAGACTGTTCTTGCTAAAAAACTAAGGCACAATGTTGTCATTGTTTATCCCACACAGATTGATCAGAGAGATTTTCTACTCTCTCCACCATCTTGTCTTACTAGACACTAGCCATAATTGATACTAATGTTTCCAACACCCAACTGGTTCCCCTAATCTAGAACAAAGCAACCAAGGTGTTCGTGGGAGACAATGGCTGTGTGGAAGAGCAAGTCCTGATGCCTTCCAAGGCTAAGCAGAAGTGTAGATCTGGTAAAATCCTCACTAACACAATGTATGAATGATGCATGTTCATCGTCTCTAGATGAATCACAATCGGCAAGATATGAAATGAAGAGTACCTCTGACTTATGAGTGGGGAATTGTGAGTGGGGGTGCACCTGACCCTCTACCTTTTTATCGGCTTGTATGCCTGCATGGCTATTAAATTTTAGCACATGCACCCGTTCTAGTCAACAACCAATGACCCTCATTGTGTATGACGTGTTGTTTTATACTAGTTGAAATTAGCGTGGCGTCACGCCACGCCTTGGTGATTTTTTGTGTACAACATATATTTTTTTGTTCACAAAAATGTTGGTCAAATTGGAATTTTAAAACATGTTTTTATTTTGTTACGGATAGGTAGCATTTTTTGTGTGAGTAGTTTTTGAAATATTGTGTAGATTTTCTATTTTTTTTGTGGATTGAATGTTCAAACATGTTTGTATTTCGATGTCAATATTTAATTGAAATCAGATAAATTCATTTGAATTTGATTCGACATGTGGTAAAGTTTATTTGTATGCTGTAGAAATATTGGCTGAATTGAGTATTTTCAATATATTTTATGGAATGTTGGAATATTTTTCCAAATGTTGGCCAAATTGGAATTTGGAAATATGTTTTTTATTTTGTTATGATAGGTAGCATTTTTTGTGAGGAGGTGTCACGTCGCGCTTGTGCTAGTTTGTATTTTTTTTGTAAATTTGAATTGTTTAAATATGTTTGTATTTTGACATTAATAAGTATCATTTTTTTGTGAGCATGTCGATACATTTTGTAGTAGCTCTAATGTTCTAGCAATCTGAAATATTCAAAATATACTTATAATTTCCAAATAATATTTGATTTAAGTACGTAGTCAGTGCTAATGCATCAGTGCCAATGCATATTGTTTGATTGGAGGCCACAGTTCGGGAAGTTTATTTATGTTGTATTTAAATATTGACTATTTTGAGTTGTCTAAATTTGTTTTGGGTTTTGGCATACATATTTAGCGTTGATTTTTTCTGATCATTTGTTATATAGTTTAGAGAATATCGAAATATGCAGCAAATTGGAATATTCAAATATATTTGTATGTTGCTATGAATTGTTAACTGGAGTTAGAGGAAATGTATTTAAATTGTATCCAAATGTTGTTCAATTTAAATTTTTTGAAAATGGTAGGGTATTTTGGAATAGTTTGCAAATTTAAATGTTTGATTATGTTTGTATGTTGGCATAAATAATTGTTTTAGCTTTGTAATTAGAAGATGTGCATTATATGAGCATTTAGTTAAGTGAATATATAATTTGAGGAATTGCATATGAATTTCATATTTCAATATATAATTTGACGAATTGCATCTGAATTTGGTAAGTAGAAAAAGTTTTTTTTGTGCTAATATTTTGCTTAATTGAGATATTCAATTAGAGTCTATAATTGGAGGGAATATTGTCGGGGGGTTACCCCGGGTAGGGTAATGATGAGGTAAAGACATGTAAGGTTAAGACAGTAAGCTGTCCGAGGGAACGATTGAGTAAGGACGCAGGAGGCGTCATCCGACGTAAGGTGTACGTCCGAGGTATACTTTCCGAGGTATATCCTCCGAGGTATCAACCTCGGGGTAGTCAGCTAGCTGCCACAGGAATAAGATATTCTCCACCGAGGTATATGATCAGGAGTGTTATCCGAGGTTGGCAGCAAGGATCGAGGCATGTCAGAGAGGTCACGGGTGCCGCAGAGCTCGTAGCCCGAGGCTTCAGAGGACGGCGAGGTCCGTCCACGGGATTCCCGGAAGCTCGGGGCCTAGGAGCTGACTTGGCCATTTCGGGAAAGGTCTACAGGCTAGACCTCGGCAGGCTACTGAAGTATGACCCGAAGAGGAAAGCTAGGCCTAGCTGGCCTGACAGTCCGGCCGTTGGGCTGGTAGGAGGCAGAGGCTTGTCTTCTACCTTTTGGCCATGCCATTGTCAGTTGTAGGCAGGGGTAAAAAAGTACTTCGGCCTATGTATATATGCGGCTTCTCTACCTCCAGAGAGAAAGAGGAAAAACCCTAGCTCATTTCCCCCTTCATAGTTTCACCTTCTACCTCGAGCTCTCACTTTGGTAGCAACATACAGCTCGAGGAGCACTTTGTACTTGAGAACCATACTGATATATTGAGAGAGGCAAGGCAGGAGTAGGGTTTTACTTCCTCACGAAGGCCCCGAACCTGGGTACATCGTGGTGTCTTTTGTGTTCTTGGCTTTCTTGGTTTCTTGCTCATGTTCTTGTGGTTTCTTGCATGTTCTTGTTTGTGCACGTCTTGAGTGCATAAACCCTCCCCGGATTCCCCCAACGACCGTTCGGCCCCAACTAAGCCATACCCATGGCATCTGCCGTGATCCCACCATGACAGTTGGCGCCCACCGTGGGGCAGATTGAGGCGTTGGGTGGAGTTTCCATCCGGACGGGCTCCTCTGGCTGTGTTCTTTCTGGCCTTGTTACCAAGATTGGCGAGTTCGCCTTTGTGAGCGACAATGCGGGGTGCTTCGCCGGCAAGCCTTTCCCCACCGATGGTTTCCTCATGATGCTCGGCAGCTTCCCCACATACGTTGCTGTCGAGGTGGTTCGCGAGTACCCGGAGCAGGTGCTCGTGGACGACGAAACTCCTCTCCTGGCGGCTTTGGGTCAGCGTGTCACTCGCCCTCCGAGGTGTGTGGAGGTGATGATGGCTGGTACCAGGCCTGCAGCTAGCAAGGCAGATGCTGGCAAGGTCGCGCAAGCCGAGGTGGAGGCGACGCCAACCGCGCTGCCTGAGAAATCAGGTCGGACGGCGAAGTTTCCGTACGAGAAACCTAGTCAGAATGAGCAGTTGGGCATGCCAAGGGAAGAAGTTCCCTTAGAAGCTATCGTTGATAGGTTAGCTCGGCCACTCGCAGTAGAGGCAAGTGTGGAGCATACGGTGGCCGGGTTAGAGGCAGAGCGCCAGAGGGTGCTGAGAGAAGCTCGGTTGCTGGCCGAGGCTAAGCAGCAGTTCGATATGGAGCAGAAGGAGTACAATGCTGCACATGGTATAGAGGATGGTTTTACTTTGGTTGTGCGACGTAAGAAAGCTGCTCTGCTCAACCGAGGCAAGGACCTCTATGGGGAGATGGCTAGGGCCGCAGTCTCGGGCTCGAGTAAGGCAACAAGTAGCAGGTCGGCTACTGGTAGGCCAGTGTATAGTTCACCAGCTAAGAACCTTAGAGCAGCCGAACCAGTAAGGGCCGGGCTATCGGAGTTGACCGGGGATGCATGGCGTGAGCAGTAGAAGCGGCTCAATGAGTTAGTGCATGTGGCCAGTAAGCAAAATGAAGCCCTCCGCAAGGCCGGGCTTGGCGGTTCGCAGGTGGTCCATTCGGTTAGGCCAGTTAGCCAGGGGTCAAAGGGGCAAGCCTCGTCTCCACACGTCGGAGGAGCCGATCGTGCCCGGAGTGTCACTTCAGGTCGGGACAAGGAGATGCAGCTGCAAGTGTACGATCCGGTGTTAGCTGGGAAGCAAAAGGTCGGCAACGCTAGCCGAGCCAATGGAGACCCCGGCCCAGGTGAGGCAAGCGAGCCAAGGGCCGTTCAGCTCAGGGAAATCAGAACGGTGGGCAAGTAGCGTCGGCTGGCCGAGGTAAACCACCTCAGCCCCCGAGGCATCAGCAGTATACATTGCGGGGGGCAATCGCCGATGGGCGGTCCGGTATCTCCCGCACATGTTGGAAGGTCCTGCTCGGATCTGGCTGAACAATTGCCGGAGAATAGCATCGATTGCTGGCTGGATTTAGAGGAGGCATTCAATAGCAACTTCGCCAGCACTTACAGGAGGCCAAACCGACCTCAGCTTTTGCAGGCGTGCAAGCAGGAGGACAATGAGACTGACCGAGAATTCTTGACTCGGTGGAGCAATGTTCGGAACTCCTGTGAGGGAGTTATCGAAGCACAGGCTATAGCGTGGTTTGCTGATGGATGTCGGTATGGTAGCATGTTGTGGCAGAGGCTCCAGAGAGATATGCCAAAGACTCTGGCCGAGACGATTCGGATAGCTGATTCCTATGCCCTTGGCGATCCGATGCAGCCTCTGCTGGATGGGAATGCCCGGAACAGGAGGAATCCGATGAACAACCGCAACAACGGACCGAGGTTTGATAACCGTCAAGAGTTCGGGCAGAAGAGGAGAGAACCAGATTTCCAAGTCAATGCTGTAAACCCAAGTCAGTCCGGACCTGGAGGCGCCCAGAAACCGAAGACTGAGGGTCAGGCGTGGACTCCGAACCAGAACCAGAATCAGGGAGGTGGTGCGAAGCAGTGGCAGGAGGCCGGACCACCTGTGACTTACGAGTCATTGGTGAATGGACCATGTATCTATCATGGCAGGAATGGCAGAACACCCAACCATACCACTCTGCAGTGTAGTTTTCATCACCGAACCGCTGCAGAAGGGGCGAAAGCTGGGGCAAACCGGAGTGGGCCACCGAACCAATGGCGTAGACCTCAATATCCGAACACGCAGCAGCAGCATAAGCCGACCATAGCGGCGCAGAATCAGAGCTTAACCGGAGCAAATTCAACCCCGGTGCATGCGGCCCAAAATCAGAAGACGGTGCAGGCGAAACCGGTGAATGCAGTGAGTGCCCAGGGCAACAACAACAACGGTGGTGCCGGCCAAAGCCAAACGTGGTCCTTTGAGAATCAGAGGTATGAGAACCCCGGTAATGATTATAGGGAAGTACATCAGAGCTACGTGGTGTTTGTGACTGAGTCAACTGATAAGAAGAGTATGCTGAGGCGTGCCAAGGAGGTGAATGCAGTATCTCCGGCGGTGGTGAAATACATGAACTGGTCCGAGCAAGAGATCACTTGGAGCAGGCAAGATACACCTCGGATCATGCCGAGCCCTGGAAACTATGCACTGGTGGTGGATCCGACGTTTTGTGGGCCGACCAACAATGTGAGATTCACCCGAGTCTTGGTGGACAATGGGAGTGCCATAAATATCATGTACCGAGACACAATGGTCAAGCTGGGATACTCACCGAACCAGTTGCAGCCTAGCAGCTGTACATTTCACGGTATTGTGCCCGGGGTCTCTTGTGCACCTATGGGAAAGATTTGGGTCGACGTGGGTTTTGGTACCCGAGATAACAGCCGAGTTGAAAGTCTTGAGTTCGAGGTTGTGGACTTGCAGAGCCCTTACCATGCCTTGCTGGGAAGGCCAGCCTTGGCCAAGTTCATGATCTCCACTCATGTGGCTTACCTAAAGATGAAAATGCCGGGGCCCAAGGGAATAATAACCATTTCTGGTGACTACAAGAAGGCTATGCAATGTGCCTCGGCGGGATCCAGTTTAGCCGAGTCCTTGGTGATCGCGGCGGAGAAGAAGCAACTTCAGAAGGTGGTGGCAATGGCGCAGTCTACTCAGCTCGGCATGTCCGGACTAATTACTCCGGACATGAGCGCTTCATTCGAGGTGCCCAAGGAGACCAAGAAAATCCCGCTGGACTCGGAGAACCCGGAGCGTTTCGCCATCATTGGTACTGGCATGGACGAGAAATAGGAAAGCGCGCTCTGTCACTTCCTCCGTGAGAATCGGGACATTTTTGCATGGTCGGCTAAAGACCTGCCAGGTGTTCCGAGGGAGTTGGCAGAGCACTCTTTGTTTGTTCGGCCAGAGGTGAAACCAGTGCGTCAACCGACGCGGCGGCTCTCAGATGACCGAAGAAAGGTGGTACTCGAAGAACTGGCGAAGTTACTGGCTGCAGGCTTCATCATGGAAGTGCTGCATCCGGACTGGATATCTAATCCAGTCCTCGTGGAGAAAAAGAAGGACGAACCGGCGGTAGTCAAGGTGTGGCGCATGTGCATTGACTTCACCAACCTGAACAAGGCGTGCCCGAAGGATCCCTTTCCTTTACCTCGGATTGATCAAGTGATCGATTCTACGGCTGGATGTGAGCTGTTGTCTTTTATTGATGCATATTCTGGTTTTCACCAGATCCCACTGAACACTGATGATCAAATAAAGACTGCCTTTATTACCCCGTACGGGGCGTATTGCTATCGTGTCATGTGTTTCGGTTTGAGAAATGCCGGGGCAACTTATCAAAGGTGTATGCAGAAGTGCTTACATTCTCAAATGGGCAAGAATGTGCAAGTGTATGTCGATGACATTGTTATCAAAACTAAAAAGAAGCATACTCTCATCGAAGACCTCGAAGAGACATTTGCAAATTTAAGAAAGTATCGGTTGAAACTTAACCCGGACAAGTGCACCTTTGGTGTCCCGGCTGGAAAATTGCTCGGTTTCCTCGTATCGAGCCGAGGTATAGAAGTTAACCCGGCTAAGATCCGAGCTATCGAAAGAATGAAGTTGCCGAACTGTTTAAAAGATGTGCAGAAGTTCACGGGATGCCTTGCATCTTTAAGTCGGTTTGTAAGTCGGCTAGGAGAAAAAGCCTTACCATTGTATCAACTTATGAAGAAAAGTACCAGTTTCACTTGGACCCCGCAGGCGGACGCGGCGTTCAATGAGCTGAAGAAGATGTTGTCCACTGCTCCGGTGTTGGCATCCCCTTTGCAGAATGAACCGATGTTGATATACATTGCGGCTACAAACCGGGTCGTAAGTGTTGCAGTGGTGGTGGAGCGAGACGAAGGAGGCAAATCGGTGCAGAGACCAATCTACTACCTGAGCGAGGTGATATCCACGTCGAAGCAAAACTACCCCCACTACCAGAAGATGACGTACGGAGTATACCTGGCGGTTAAGAAACTGAAGCATTACTTCCAAGAGCATCCCATGACGGTGGTATGTGATGCTCCAATCTCGGAGATCATCGGATGCAAGGACGCAACTGGGCGAGTTGCCAAATGGGCGATCGAGGTATCTCCATACACTCCGCATTATGAAAGGCGAGATGCAATCAAGTCGCAGGCGCTGCCGGACTTTTTATGCGATTGGGCCGAGATGCAATATGAGCCGCCCTTGCCGGACTATAATTATTGGAAGATGCACTTTGATGGGTCCAAGACCAAGGTCGGATTAGGTGCCGGCGTAGTCCTAACCTCGCCGAAGCAAGACCAGTTGAAGTATGTGCTGCAAATCCATTTCTCGGCGTCGAACAACGTGGCGGAGTATGAGGCCCTGATCCATGGGCTCAAGGTGGCAAAGGAGATAGGTGTCCGGCGTATAGAATGCTTCGGCGATTCAGCTTTGGTGGTGCATCAATCCACCGGCACTTGGGATGCGTTGGATGCGAACATGGAGTTGTATCGGTTTCATGTGCAAAAGGTGTCTGGGTTCTTCGAAGGATGTGAGTACAAGCACATACCTCGGGGGGAGAATGAAGCCGCCGACGTATTGTCCAAGCTCGGTTCATCCAAAGAACCGGTGCCACCGGGGATAGCGCTGAACCATTTGAGAACTCCTTCAATCAAGCCCTCGCCTGACTCCGAGTCAATTTTCTTACCGCCAAGTTCGGAGTCTGAGCCTATTCCTATGGAGGTAGACGTCGGATGCGTTTGGCCGGACTCGGGGACTGCTTCGCAGTATCCGAGGACTGATGGAGCTTTTCCTATGGAGATAGATGATGGGAACTTCGGGTCTGACCCGGGGACTTCGCACCAACACTCGGGGACTGGCCGAGCAATGGTGGAGGAAATCATGAAGGAGATCATGGCGACCGAACCAATGGAGATAGATGAGAGGCTTTTTCCTCTGCATCCAGTGCCGGAATGGGCGGAGCAGATCATGAACTTCATAGCCGATGGAAGTTTGCCAAGTGATACAACCGAGGCAAGGAGAATCCAGAGGAGAGCTAAGGGATACACCATCATCAACAAGGAGCTATACAAGAGAAGTGTGACCGAGGTGTTGCAGAGGTGTGTCGAACCAGCTGAAGGCAAGGAGATGCTTTTAGAAATCCACCAAGGAGAATGTGGACATCATTGCAGCACAAGAGCTCTGGTGGCCAAGGTGTTCCGGCACGGGTTCTATTGGCCCACCGCCAATGCCGATGCAGAAGATATAGTTCGGAAATGTGAAGGGTGCCAAAGGTTCGCCAAGCAGCAGCACATGCCAGCTTCGGCGCTCAAGACCATTCCTATCACGTGGCCCTTTGCAGTTTGGTGTCTGGACATGGTGGGAGAATTCAAGCCAGCCCGAGGCAATATGACTCACATACTGGTGATGGTGGACAAATTCACTAAGTGGATCGAGGTGAAGCCAATCCGAAAAGTGGATGGTCATACGGCGGTGACCTTTTTGAAGGAAATAATCCTGAGATGGATATCCTCATAGTATCATTACAGACAACGGCACGAACTTTGCTGTCGGAGAGTTTGCTCGGTTCTGCATGAGTAAGGGAATTCGACTTGACGTAGCCTCGGTGGCTCACCCACAGGCTAATGGGCAAGTAGAGAGGTCAAATGCATTGGTATTGGCCGGAATCAAAGCTCGGTTGGTAGAACCACTGTTGAAAACACCGGGGTGTTGGATCGATGAGATACCAGCAGTTCTGTGGGGTCTAAGGACCACACCGAACAGATCAACTGGCTATACGCCATTTTTCATGGTCTATGGGGCCGAGGCAATGCTGCCAACCGACATTGAATATGATGCGCCCAGAGTGGCAATGTACACAGAAGCCGAGGCTAAAGAAGCTCGGGAAGATGCTGTAGATTGCTCGAGGAAGCAAGAGAATTGGCCTTATCTCGGTCAGCAATATATCAGCAGGGTCTCCGACGTTATCAAAGTCGGCATGTAAAACCCCGAAAGTTTAATGAAGGAGATCTAGTGCTGAGGCTTGTTCAGCGCAGCAAAGGTCGGCACAAGTTGTCACCTCCATGGGAGGGACCATACATTGTGAGCCGAGCTTTGCACAATGATTCGTACTATCTTATAGATGCACAGGAGCCAAGGGGAGATGGGCTGGACAGACCCGATTTGGAGCTTCAGCGTCCATGGAATGTAGCTCTACTCCGACCCTTCTACTGTTGAAGGAAGTAATGTATGTACCTCGGCTGATCTTTAAATAAAAACTTCGGCACCTCGAGAGTGAGCTCGGGGACTGCCTCGCTCTTATGATTGCATGTTTCTTTTTGTTTGTACTCTTTCTTCGTTCGTATGCCGAACTATTTTGAACCTCGTCTCAAACTTCAAGTACTGTATGCTATGTAACTAATCTTGTGACTCGACTGACGAACGCCAGCATGGCAGTCAAGAGCAAAGACGAAAGAACATGGGAAACATGAAAATGAACTCGGGGACTCGGTCCAAAAAGACAGTTCGGCATATGTCGTTTACTAACCCCTGTTTTTACTTCTTTTTTATGTCGGATGACTTTGAAACATACCTCGGAATTTACCAAGTACTGTATGCTATGAACAACAATCTTGTGACTCGACTGTCGAACGCCAGAATGGCAGACAAGAGCAAAGAATGCCAAATATAGTAAACACGAAAGTAAACTCGAGCAATCATTCAAAAGGATTCGACATAAAGCTTAGAAAAGCATGGTTCGAATGAGCATGATAGTAATAGAGGTAGCAAAGGAACTACTTAAGTTTGATTACATCTGCGTCCCGGCATACCGGGGATTTAATGAAGTTTTTTGGCCAAGCATAAGTTCAGGTCGAGGCATCAGGAATTACGTCGGCAGCAGCCGATGTAGCAGGGATTTCGTCCGGAGCCGAGGTAGCCTGGGAAGTGCTGGCAACGTCGGCAGTAACCTCGGCACCAGGTTGTGGAGAAGCCTCGGTTTCTGCTTCGCGGGTTTCACCGCCGTCACCTTGCTCGGCCTCGACGTCGGATTCTGTTTCGTATTCCTCGTCTTCTGGCTCGTAATCCTCGGCGTCGGAGTAGGTGTCTCCTTCGCTCAAGTTCTTCGTGGTGGCATATCCAGCAAAGTAGTTGGCCATCTTTTGGCGGCGCGCGACAAGGATCGGGTCGGACGACCAAGGGAGCCTCGCCGGAGAGTGTTCATCTTCTCGAGGTCGATCTTCTCGCACCAAGTCATGATAAACCTGAGAGCGGCATCAGCTCCAGCGCGAGCTGAAGATGAGCGCCACTCTCGCAATCTTCTTTCGGTGTCGCGAAGCTGGGCGGCGAGCTCGGGCGTAGATTTGGGAGCGTCGGCAAGAGGCCATAAGGCTCGGAAAGCAGACGCACCTGCATCAAGAAGTTCCGACCCAATGGTTTTCAAGGGATTGATCCGAGCCTTGATGGCCACGATGTGGTCCTCAACGGTCCAGACGGGGTTCGTCTCCTTACGCCTCTCCCTGTGCCGAGCAGTGATACTGCGGGCCGAGACTTGGGTGTAGGTGAAATGCTCTGCAGAAGGATAGCATGTTAATAATGAAAGAGATAGTTCGGCAAAGAGCCGGTATTGTTGAGGAAAAGCAAAGCTAAGGGGGCAAGAAACTTACCGTCCATCTCGCGGTTGATAGTTTGCAGCGTCGGGAGAAACTGGTTGACCTGCGCTTGCAGAGCTTCCAAAGCCTCTGTGGCCGAGGTGGCGCGGGTCTCGGCTAACTGGAGCGCTTCCTGGTGATCCTTGGCGGCATCCTCCCGAAGTTTCTTCTCTGTTTCGACAACACTGGCCTTTTCCGCCTGCAGCTGCTCTTTTTCAGACGTCCGCAGCTCAGTGATGCGCTTGAGCTCCTTTACCAGACGAGCTACTTCGGCTTTCTCTTGTTGTAGCTTCTCGTCCAAAGAGTTCTTTTCTGCAAGGACGGCCTTGTGCTCGTCGTGGAGTTTCTTGTGGTCAAACAAGAGGGTATGAAAGATATCCGTGCGGACGTTCATAGTATTCTGCAAGGAAGAAAAACATAGCTCGGTTAGAAAGGCTATACCTCGACAAGAGTCTCGGGGACTCGGAGTCAAATCATTGGGAAAATGTTGCCGGGGTATGCCTCGACAGGAGTCTCGGGGACTCGTACCCGAGGTGCATGCTAAAGTAAGTAAAATGGTTTGGATACGTCGGATGAAAATGAAAGTTGAGATTCAAGCCAAACAATTTTAACTCCGGCGGAGCGTCAATAGTTTACCTCGAATCTCGGGGACTGGGAATGGTGGATATTAGATGAGATACTGCATGAAAGTAAAGAGAATAGGACTTACGTCGATGTTTTGAGCAGCACGCAGGGCAGCAGTTTGTAGATCATATACGCTTCGGCCGCAGGCGCTGTTTCCCGCAGGATGCTCAGCCACCGGAGCAGCTAGGGAGGCCGAGGAGACCTCGTCTGCAGAATTCCAGTCTGCATTGTAGTGTTCCAAGGAGCCGAGGCTCTGGTCACTGTCAGTGCGCAGAGGAGGAAATCCCCACGGTCCGCCCTGCTCGATGCCCCTAACCGAGGCCTCCAAGGCCAAAGCAGCCTCGGAGCTTGAAGCAGGCCGGTTATCCAATATAAGAGATGCCCTCCGAGCATATTCTTCGGCCGGAGGGGCAGTCTCATCAACGGGTGCGGCGAATGGAGGAATTCGGCGTGTCACCGGGGGAGGAGACCTCGGTTGCATCCTTGAAGGAGAAGAGATAGTCAGGGTGCCAGACCCAGATGTTGGTTTGGGGGTGACCTTAGACTTCACCGTCTCTTTCTCTTTCTCCTTGCCCTTCTCCAACGGCAAGGTAGTCTGGCGAACTGGTTTTTGGGGCTGTTGCTTGGGCTGTTGCTTCTGCTGTTGCTTCTGCTGATGCTTCTGCTGTTGCTGCTGTTGGTTGCGGGCAGTCTGGCTGCGGGGGGAGAGTCGAGGCTCCGGCAAGGCGGTAGCCGGAGTTCTGGCGCGATTGGTCCCCGCATCCGTTTGAGGACGCGGAGAAGTCTGACCTCGGGTGGGGGCAGATTTCCCCAAGGCCGGGCCAGACCTCGGTGGAGGAGATCCGGGGCGAGAGTTCGTCGGGGTGGTCGTGGCTTCAGAGGCACCAACGGGTGCAGTCATGGAGGATACCTCCTGATCCACGTCTATGGGGTCACTGCAACGAAGGAAGATGGTTAAGTGTTAATACCGAGGTAATATGTTTAAGCAACAAACATTGTTGGCTATAGAAGCAAAGCATTACCCATCCGAGGTAGGAAACCTCTTGCCCCCTCGGGCATGAGGAGGATTTCCGGACTTCTTCAGCCGACGTCTCTTGACCGGAGCCTCAGGGTCCGGAGGCTCCAGTGGCGGATGGTTCGGCGGCCGAAGTTGCGGCACCAGCGCGTTTCCGGCTGGTTGCTGGAGTAAAGTTCGGAAGGTGAGGAAGGCAGGAGATAGGTACCGCGTTTATTGGTTCCATGACGAGAAACCCCTCCTCGTCATCCGAAATCTCTTGAACTGAAGCTTGTGCTTGAGGCTTACCCGCGGTGGTGATGCGGGCCGAGGCAATGGGCATATAATCCTCGTGTCAGGGTCCACGTTGGATGGTGGGTCCTCGACAGGGAGATCCTTGCCGAAGTGGTCCGCAGGATGGACTCCATCCTCGGCGGTCTGGCGGGAGAACAGCTGTATGGCAGACATATGAAAAGGAGTTAGGAAGAAAATTGTCAAGATGAACGTCGGTAGCAAGACCTCGGTGGTAAAGGAGTACGAAGAAAACGTCGGAATAGCGTACCTGTTTCGCTGGCTTGGTCCGGTAGTGGGGTTCTTCCCCATGTCCAAGCGTCAGGGATCTTGGACTTGGTGATAGCTCGGACTCGCCGAGCTACCGCGGCGTTGTCCAGTGCAACGTGCGTATGGCGGGTGGGGTCATAAAGACCGCTCATGTGGCAGATCTTGTGAGACCTCGCCTGGAGAGGGGAGACCCTGCGCTTCACGAATGTGCAGGCCAGGTCATCAGCCGTCAGGACTTTCCCGTCGTTTCCGGGGTCCTCCGGGTCCTGCCATTTCGCAATGTACTCATGGATGGACTTGAGTTCGCCGCTGTGAGGGGGAGTGTAGTCCCAGTTGAGCTGTTCTGTAGGAGGGCTGAGGTTAAACGCCGGCAGGTTGAGGAGGTCCTCTTCGCCGGAGTTCTTCACGTAAAACCACGTCCGGAGCCACTTGCGAACGGTGTCCGGAGTAGTGATACGTGGGAAGATGGAGTTTCGGCGAGGAGCTACGGTGGCAGCTCCGCAGGCGGTTAATTGCTTGGGCAGATCCTTGTTCTTTGGATCCGGGATCACTTGCCGCTTGAGTTGGAAGTAGCGAGAAAAGAGGTCTACCGTGGCTTTGAGGCCGAGGTATCCCTCAGAGAAGGAAACGATGCAGGAGAGAGTGGTGATGGCGTTGGCGGGGAGGTGATGAACCTGGAGTCCGAACTTGTCGAGGAAGCTCCGGAAGAAATCACTAACGGGCAGTCCGAAGCCGCGCTGGAAGTGCGCGACGAAGACCACCCGTTCCCCTTCCTTGACTTGAGGCTCGAGTTCGCCCTCTGGCAGGCGACATTCTACCCCGGCGGGAATCCGCCGAGTCGCCCTGAGCCACTGGATTTCGTCCGGAGTTACATCCGAACCTTCCCAGCCGGCTCGTTCTCCGACCTCCAGTTCGAGGTCTGGAACCTCGGTTTGTTCCGAAGTCTCAGGAGGAGACATCTCGGCAGAATCAATCTGCAGAGAATGCACAGAAGTTTAGCAAAGGAAAAAGTAAATCTGGAATCTAAGGCTATATCTGGCTAACTCAGGAGGAGTTGGACGGCTATCTAATGTACATAGAGGCACATATATGCTAGGCGAACGTCTGTCCGAGGTATGAAACTCATTTCTACCCAAAAAAGTATGCGAGTAAGATCTACCGGAGGAGGTAAATAGAATTTTATTCAAGAACATATGAAGAACCAAAGCGCGAAGAGGAAGAAACCTAGGGCAATGCCTAGGGTATCAAGAAAGGGAGTACATACCGTGAAAACGAGGTGCTGAAGGGCGGCGCCGGTGACGCGGTCGCAGCGGCGACGAAGGAGCTGCTCGTCGGCGGCGGCTGGAACGCGTTTCTTCTCAACCGGAAGCGGCGGCGCTGGTGGCGATGGAGGCGAGACGGCGAGTGAATGAGGAAGAAGAGGGAAGCACTGCCCGGGCCCATATTTATAACCGCGGGCGGTAACTGCGCACTACCGCGCGGTTATCGGAGCGGCGAGTGGGATCGTTTGTGCACAATGGCCCACGTGGCACGAAGATAGCGGTGGGCGAGCAGGCCACAGGATCGGTTGCAGGAGGCAAACCGTCGTGCGGCGCGGTTACTGGAGCGCGAAGCGGCGCAAGCGGGAAACCTCCGCTGACGTGGGCCGCGTGGTGGAAAGCACTCGAGTGCTTTGACTATCGTGGACCAGGAAGTGACGGATGGGACACGTGAACAGTGTTCTCTGACCGAAGTCAGTAAGGATGCAGAAATCGAGGGGTTGACGTCCGAGATCTCGGCGGATACTCGGAAAAGCAGCATGGCCCGAGGAACAGACCGATGGATTTCTCGGGTATTGGTTCGGTAACCTGCAAAACATTGTAGCGCATGTGGTTTCGGGTTGAACCTGATGCGGCCTTTCATCCGAGGCTGCGAGACCACATCAGCTTCGGGGACTACTGTCGGGGGGTTACCCCCGGGTAGGGTAATGATGAGGTAAAGACATGTAAGGTTAAGGCAGTAAGCTGTCCGAGGGAACGATTGAGCAAGGACGCAGGAGGCGTCATCCGACGTAAGGTGTACGTCCGAGGTATACTTTCCGAGGTATATCCTCCGAGGTATCAACCTCGGGGCAGTCAGCTAGCTACCACAGGAATAAGATATTCTCCACCGAGGTATATGATCAGGAGTGTTATCCGAGGTTGGCAGCAAGGATCGAGGCATGTCAGAGAGGTCACGGGTGCCGCAGAGCTCGTAGCCCGAGGCTTCAGAGGACGGCGAGGTCCGTCCACGGGATTCCCGGAAGCTCGGGGGCCTAGGAGCTGACTTGGCCATTTCGGGAAAGGTCTACAGGCTAGACCTCGGCAGGCTACTGAAGTATGACCGAAGAGGAAAGCTAGGCCTGGCTGGCCTGACAGTCCGGCCGTTGGGCTGGCAGGAGGCAGAGGCTTGTCTTCTACCTTTTGGCCATGCCATTGTCAGTTGTAGGCAGGGGTAAAAATGTACTTCGGCCTGTGTATATATGCGGCTTCTCTACCTCCAGAGAGAGAGGAAACCCTAGCTCATTTCCCCCTTCGTAGTTTTCACCTTCTACTCGAGCTCTCACTTTGGTAGCAACATACAGCTCGAGGAGCACCTTGTACTTGAGAACCACACTGATATATTGAGAGAGGCAAGGCAGGAGTAGGGGTTTTACTTCCTCACGAAGGCCCCGAACCTGGGTACATCGTGGTGTCTTTTGTGTTCTTGGCTTTCTTGGTTTCTTGTTCATGTTCTTGTGGTTTCTTGCATGTTCTTGCTTGTGCACGTCTTGAGTGCATAAACCCTCCCGGATTCCCCCAACGACCGTTCGGCCCCAACTAAGCCATACCCATGGCATCTGCCGTGATCCCACCACGACAAAT